>JAODAL010061875.1:0-20070 GCA_025379985.1 Phyllomedusa bahiana | reverse complement strand
TGAATCCATGATTCAGAGATCGTTTTCTTGTGACGCATTGTGTTTTAAGTTAGTAAGAAACTTTGGTCCATACAATCCTTGTTTATTTGTGAAAAAATATCGTGAACATTTTGAAAAAACAGATTGTTATTCCACTCAAAATAGTTTATAACTAGCATCTACTGTATTGTTTAAAGTATTTAAAACAGTGTTTAGGAAGTTTGTTAACCCATTTGGTATTTCACAGAAATTAAAGCAAAGTAGAGGTGAAATTTCACTTTTTTTGCAGATTTAATATTTTTATCCATTAGCCACTGGAACACTGTCCATGCGACAAGGGAAATGCAACTCAACATCGATTCCCCAAATTCTGACGTTTTTTAGAGATCTCACATGTGGCCCTAACGCGCTATTTGGCTCAACAACAAGCCTTAGAGTAGGAGAAGCACCTACTGGACTTAAGGGTCTCATTTTATTGTTTTTATAGTGTTCTTATTGTGTAAACAAACATTTATGCATCGCTATCTTATTTTTCTGTATACAGCATGGGGCCTGCTTGAGAGTCCACACGAGCTCCAGATTGTACAGTTACGTCCATTTACGTGAAGGGGTTAATACAGGTAATTCGCGCAAAACAGGAGGGTTTTTAAGAAAAACTAACAGGCCTGTGACAGCCTGAATTCTTGCTGGTTGGTAGGTGATCAAATACTTCATTTTATGCAATAAAATACCAAGTATTAAAAAAAAAATGATAGGTATGATGAAACAGGGCTTGTTCCGGCACTCGTGCTCTAATTTAGTTGCCAATATGAACAGGTCACAAATATAGTACGGAAATATCTGCCGATACTTAAAGTAGATCCTATTTTAAGGACGATACTTAAGGATGGGTGCAAATTCGTTGCATCTAAAACCACGAACTAATTGGTAATTTTGGTATCCCCTAGCCTCGGTTTCCTGCCAATACACAACGTAAGCTCAATGGCTAGACTTCACTGGTTCTTTTAAATGTGGCACGAGCAGGTGCAGTGTGTGCAAGTATATGGTTAAGAGTAATAACTTCCCCCTCTCTAGCTACAGGTAAAACTTATCCTATCAATAGTTTCCTGAATTGTCACACCACATACGTTGTCTATATGATATGGTGTGAACATTGCAATTTGCAAATACATTGGTTGTAATACGAGATCTTTTGCACATTAGAATCAGGGAAAAATGTCCAATGACATAAACATCCGGATGTAAAGAATCTTTCTGGAGCCGCCAGGCATTTTAAGGGGGAACACCAATGTAGTTTGGATTTCTTCAGAGTCAGAGCATTAGAGAGGGTTAATAGACCCACACGGGGGGTGATTGGAGGAGATTTCTTACCAATCGTGAGGCATACTGGATTCCCCCTCGACACACGTTATCCGCAGGGACTCAATTATAGATCGGATTTTTTGTATTTATAACTAGTCCTCTTCTCATTATTCTTTGTTTGATGTAGTATTATTTTGTTTATTCTTTTTAGATATGTTTTTTTGCCATGTGCATATATTGTTCAACACACGATTGTTATTTTTGATATTTTTACGAAGGGTTAATTTTCAGGTGCAGTTTTTTTTTTTGTGTGTGTGTCTCCTGGGAGGGGTATTTAAGAGGTTTCCTCATAGCTCTATGCATGTTACGATTAAGAGCCCTGATGGTGGCTCGAAAACGCGTAAAGTTTGTGGCTATGTATTTTTAATTTTGTTTTTACCTACCTCAATAAAGTGCGTTTTTCTATCGGGGATTATATCCGGAGCACGAGTGCCGGAACAAGCCCCTGTTTCTCATCCTATCATCATCGGGCGTCTCCAGCCGGACACCCATTTCCGTAGCACCGTGTGTGGAAGGATCAGTGGTTGAACCTCAAGCTGCAGGAGACCCTGGTGAGCGTCTATCCACTTTTTCTTTTTGTATTCAAAAAAATATATATATATCATACAATGCGATTTTCTTTTTAGAATTTGTCCCTCACAGTTGAAGTATACTTATGACAAAAATGACAGACCTCTCCATTCTTTGTAAATGTATGGTGTTACAAAAGGAACAAAAACTTTGGGTCACTTCATATAACCTATGTCAGGCATAAGAAAAAAAGGCACTCGTAGCATGAAAAAAATTAAAAGTGCAATTACAAAGACATTTCAACAACAAAGCGCTGAACTTGAAGCCTCACAGCAGAGCTTGAAAAAGAAAAACTTACGTATTGAGGGGTCAGACATTACAACCATGACATAGGTGTTGGATGTGAAAATATCTATGAAAGCAGCAAAGTTAGAATTCCGAACCTCCATGCTCTGGAAAGATGCAGCCAACTTGCTGTGAAAAATAATGAAAAGCTATGAGAACATGAACACAGCTGTGAAGAGTTAAAAAACCATAAATATATCAGATGTATACTACATATTTTTACTAGCAATAGCGTTGATAGGCTAAACACAACTTTAAAGTGAGATCAAATATATCATCTTCTGAAAGATCATATATGCAAGGACAGATTGATTCTCAAGCCAAAAATGCATTAAAAACGCAAACTTTGTAATAATTAAAACGTCCGTTCATCCCACAAAAAAACCCTAACACAGCTCTGTATATGGAAAAATAAAAGTTATGGCTATTAGAAGATAGCGATGCATACATTTTGTTTTACTTAACACTTTTTTTTTTTTTTTTTTTTTTAAAGCGCTTCAATATAAAAACACTATATAAACCGGGTATCACCGTAATCATATCGACCCAAAGAGTAAAACTAACTTGTCACGGATACTGCACGTTGAGCGCGGTTAAAAATAAAAATCACTACTAGGATTGCAGTATACCCTGCCTTCCAAAAAATGAATTTAAAACTGAAGACAAAGCCTTTCCCCCCCCAAAAGATGATACCAATAAAAACCATCAACTGATCCCACAAAAAACAAGCCCTTACACATCTCCGTACACAGAAAAATAAAAAAAATAAAGTTATGGCTCTCAGACTATGGCGATGCAAAAAAGTGTTTTCCTTTTTGAATAAAAGTGTTTTTATTCTGTAAAAGAAGTAAAACCTAAAAAAATAAATAAAATAAATAAATATACAAATTGGGTATCGCTGTAGTCGTATCAACCTGCTACATAAAGCTAGCATGTCATTTATACCGCATGGTGACCGATGTAAAAAAAAAAATAAAAAAACACTACCAGGATTGCTGTATTTTGTTCAAAAAGCCTCACAAAAACCTTAATAAAAAGTGATAAAAGCGTCAATTGAACCCCATAATAGAACTAGTAAAAATGTTAACAAGCCCATAATCAGCTCCGTATGCAGAAAAATACATAAGTTCTGGCTGTCACAATAAAACATAAAAACGCAATTTTTTTATTGTCTAGTAGTAGTAAAACAAACTATATAAAATTTATATCATTGTAACTGTACCGACCCGTATAATAAATTTATCCTGTCACACTGCACGGCGAACGCTGTTAAATTGAAACCCAAAAAATAATGGCCGAACGGTGTTTATTTCCCCACATCTTCATGGCCCAATGCTAAAAAAACCCCCAAAAACTATGAAACACCTGTACGCCAAAATTCACCCCTAGATGAGATCCAAGAGGGGTGTTGAATCCAAAACGGGGTGACTTCTGGAAGGTTTCACCTGTTCTGGTACTTTGCCATGTCGCATTGCCAAAACCCTCAACCACCAAAATCTGCGTTCCAAAAGCCAAATGCCATCCCTCCCTTGTGCGCCCTGCCATGTGCCCAAACAGCAGTTTACACCCATATATAAAGTACTGCTTAACTTGGAAGAAATTGTGTGACGAAATTTGGGGTGCTTTTTTCCAGGATGCTTTGTAAACATTTTTAGCTAAAATTGCAAATGTTTCACAGCCTAACGCTAAAAAATTTGTGAAACACCTGTTGGGTCGATACACTACTCCCCCGGATATATTCCTAAAGGGGTGTAATTTCCAAAATGGGATCTTTTTAGGGGAATTTATTAAGTTTTAGCACCGTAAGGTGTCCGCAAACCTGAAATGACGCCTAAATAAAATCGTATTGAAAATGAGAGCCCAAAGTCCAGTAGGTGCTCATCCTACTCTGAGGCTTGTTGTTGAGCCAAATCGTGCACCAGGGCCATATATGGGATATCTCTGAAAACCGTAGAATCTGGGGAATCAATTTTGAGTTGCATTTCCCTGGTCACATCTACCGTGTTCCAGCGAATAATGGATAAATATTGAAAAGCTTCAAAAAAAAAAAAATAATGTATATTGCTAATTTTCTTGAAAATTAGAAAAATTACTACTAAATTTCTAACCCCTGATGTCATAAAAAAATAAAGACATTTAAAAAATGATGCCAACCTACAATGGACATATGGTAGATGCAAGTTATAAACTATTTTGAGTGTCACGAGAAAACAAATCTCTGAATTGCATGGATAGGTAAAAGTGTCAAAACGTTATTCTCTCCTAAAGTGACATTTCAGTTTTCCAAAACTGGACTCTGTTAGAAAGGCCAAAACTGGCTGGTAAGGGGTTAAATTAATCTAATAAATACAGATTGTTGTATTTTACACTTATACTTTGCTGGATAAATTCCTTTTTTGCATAGTGACAACCGCGTACCAGTTCGAGGAGTGTTTTCCGGGTAAAGTATATCAGCATGAAAGGTGAGCTGGCTATTTTTTCCTAAGACAAGAACTATACCATTTGTCTTACCTGCAGCTCAGTTTGAATTGCTTTATAATATTACTAATCTTCTCAAACCGGTGAATGTCCCGTTGCTCCTTACACTGATAATGAGAAATAACCTGAAAAAAAATTTAATTAAAACATGCTGAATGGTATCCACAGTTAGGTAAACCCAGCACTGTTAAAAAGGGTTTTGCCACTAAGTGAGTTTCTTACCTCTTATCTGCCCAGGAGAAAAGATAAACAACTCATGAACGCTGCAGTGGTGAGAGGGAGGGGGTGAGCAGAGAGCGAGAAAGAAGGGAGCGTCTGCAATGTTTACTCAAATAATATTACAACCAGTGGATTGTCTATACAGCCGAAAGCCTCATACACTGCACTTTCTCCCCAGCCCCTTGCAAGCTCATTCATGTTCCTGGTCATCAGATAAGAAGTGCAAACACGCAAGAGCGGCCAGAACAGCTCCTGTCAAGTGTCTGGGTCGGTCTAATGTAAAAAGTTTCAGGAAACTAAGGGGGACTGAGCAATGCTGTAGCTCTCACAGGCTTCACTTTTTGTAATCATATATATTTAGAAAAGTGATTAAATACCCATTTTGGAGGATCCCACGTTAACATTACATCGTGGCAAAACCCCTTTAAATACTTACCAAAAATGTTGCCCTCTCGAACAACAGGACTTCATCAGCCTCAATAATCTGGGCAAAGTTACGCAGGTTGGATTCAAGTTGCTGGACATTAGGAATAAGCTGGTAGACAATGCTAGACCATGCCTGAAAATAGGAAGGCATACACAAGTAGAAAATGTATAAGACAAGGATGTTAAAGAAACACAGCAAGCATTATATATATACCTTGTATAATGTTTCATCCCAAATGGAAGTCCTGAAACAGGCACGGTCTCGGGGTCGGGAATGGCGGCGTAATTCCTCGTCTCGTTCCTTAAATATCTAAACAAAATATTAGTAAGGTCAGCAACCAATATATTGTCTTGTGGGAGAGAAAATACACTACATACTTTTCAATCTTTGCCCATTTCAGCCACACCCATCAAAAAGTGGGTAATCTAAAAAATATGGATGTACAATCCTCCACATGTATAAAAGACTAATTTATCTTCCATGTTTGGATCCAATACAATTTTTGGCTAAAGAACGCTAGACCAAAACTGAACAGTGTGAATAAGACCTGATACTGCCTTACTCCTCTGTCACAGTTTTTCTTGACATATTCCTAGCATTTATATCAGTCTGTCTACTAACCAGGTCTCTTTGATCTTCTTGTACCAAGTCCATTTTGTGAACCAGACAAAACACCTTTGCATCAGGAGAGTTCTGAAGAATAGCTTCCAAACAAGACTGATAGTAGTGCATGTCCTTCTCCAGCTCTCTACTCTCAACATCAAAGACATAGATGAGGACTTCAACATTGCGGAATATGTTGTCACGCTGGCTGGTAAAATAGTTCTCCATGAACGTATCCTGACTGTGGATGTAATAAAAGTTACAAAAGCAAAACTAACAGTTATCCACATTGTGACAAGACTAAAATTAATTCAGCTCGAAAATAATCTGAAACGCTAAATCACTATCTTTGAACACCGTCAAACTTGCATCTAGATTTCTTTGTTCAAATCACATTTTAAGATTCTCAAAAACATTGGTCACGAGCCTCTACTTACATCACAGTTCAGAAGTGAACAACTCTGAACCGGCAGTGACTCCTCCTTGTTTCGGAAAGCAAGAGTGAAATCATACTGTCGAAAGACGTGCGCAGAAGCCGAGATAAAGGAGAGTATATGCCATTTTTTTTAATTTTATGTTAGGGTACTCCAGGATCTTCACAATATGGTTTTCTATATGAGGTGTAGGAGCGAACATTTAAAGCATGACCTAAATCTGCAAATAATTAACATAGAGCGTTACATATAAACAAGCGAGTGGGATTCTACCTTCTCACGGCAACTGCCCTGGAAGTCGACTCCTGCCTTCTAGGGATGACATCACACCCCTGGATCTCTCCCCCTCTAGTTCAGCAGGTCATCCGCAGGACCTCGAACCATTCACTGCATACCATTCCATAGGCTTCAGTGTCTTCAGGTTCCTGATGCCTAGTGAGGGTCTACTTTCGATAAGGAGACTGAAATCTGTCACTCTTCCATTAACTCGTGCGCCTTGACATACCTTAACACTAGAGCCTTAACCAACACAACAAAAAATGACCTGGAGAACCAGCGTAACCTTGATGTGACGTTTTCTCCCAACCTACCCACCTTGGAACAGTTGGTGGCCCAATCCAGGGACATTTTGAAGGCTAGCATTAGAGGGAAAGGAATTCGAGGACCTGTAGACAGCAACAGGCGAGAAAATCTCCTTATTGTGGGAAACACCGAATCGGTTATTTTTGGGGATATCCCTTGATAGAACTTTTAACTAGATTATCTAAAATTGTACAATCTGACCGTCAATAAATATACCACAACAAACTTCCCTACGAGTGATTACACATAGAAACTAGTGTACTATCCGGCCAGTGGAGTTAATCGCCCCGATAAAGGACGGCATCCCCGTTTTGTTGACTAGTAATATCACTCGATATACGTGTAGTAATACACCTAAATCCCTAGCAATCCGCGAGCCGCGATTCCCTCTCGTACAGTTTTTTTAAGGGTTCACAGGGGATTGTTCAAAAAACTCTCGGTCTGTTTAAATAAGAGTTACGCTAGCATATACAACGCATATACAACCTGTACTAAAATACATTATACTCTCCCTATACAAGTTCAATAGGTAGACTGATAGCTTAGCTTATAACTGTACAGGTATAAAGTATGGATAACTCCCCATGCATTTAGCTCCCTTTGAGTATGCCTGCGATATACCCAGGATATAGAGGGATACAGAGCAAATCCGACTCTGCTTCCTTAAATGGCCTCTAATGCGCCACTCAATGTATAAAGACGGAGTACAAGCCCCTAATGTTTCCACATTGGTTATATTCTACTTTAATACCTATTCGCCGAGTTCCGATTGAGGTTGATTACTGGCCGTCTCGGATTATTAGACTGCGCAGTCCGAAGAGAAAAGCATGTCCTTGTCGGTTTAATTCTGCTCGGGTTAATGATATCTAGCGCATGTCTGAGATCTCGTCCCAGACCATGCGGCGCCCGGCGATGCTGAAAGCTATCCACTGCGTCAAGTTCTGAAAATCAAGAAACTTTGTCACTTCCGGTTAGCCAGCGGCACTGGGACCGTCAGTCGCGACACACAAAGGCACAGCTCGACCTCTGACGCTGGAGCGAATCCAAAATCATCTGCCTGGGCTAAAGTTACTCACGTACGCACTGCAGCACAGATGACTCGTCCGCCACACGCTCCACCCCGAAAGTACCCCATAAAACTCACATGTTTATAGTAGATAGCAAGTTGTTGTGACGGGACGTCTCACCTTAGCTCATCTAAATTTCCCAGACAAGTTACTATAGCAAGCGCCATGCATAGTTAATAGTGGGCTTAATAACAGGGCCAAAAATTCGGGGAACAACGTTCAAGCTGTTCTCTCGAGCTGACCAACCTTTGAAATTATCCAGACTGTAGGTATGGCAATGAATATAATAAAAAAATATAATATAGGATGCTGATACATGATCCAATGGTCAGATCTGAACGTCAATAGTGGTCCTCTGTATGAGTAGTTGCGCTATCAGGAGCCAGAGCATAGTGAACTAGGCCCCAAAGCAAGTCTATTTCAATAAAGCACACCAATTGTGCAAAGATCTGCATTGAGGACGCCCTTTGATTAACATAATCCATGACGATAAATTCCGATTGGGCCTCTATTACATAGAATGTCGTCTAAAGTCCCATACCCCTTCCTTCTGGGGGATGGCTCTCACACCTCTAAGATGAGAAAACGCAGAGTATTCCATATCTACCATTAGATGTTCCCACGACATGTCGGAGGTCTACTGGCGTGTCCTCTCGCTATTTCGTTTATATGCCCCCATGATGGTTCTCCCACTCCTTCGTTAATTGAATGTTCTCCTGGTTTTTTCAGAGTATAGTTTAAGTGGGCAAGGGCAGTAATACACATTTAAAACTACTCCTTTCTGTCCCTACAATTGGCAAAATCCACGTAATGAAAAAATTGTTTCCATTAGTAGGCACTTGTGAAGGATTTAGTTTGTAATATGTATGGGCAGGCTACAGCATCTCGTGCCCACTATTTAAACATACCCAATCGGTCTCTCTTTCCAGCACTGTGGGGGGCCATGAGTGGGAGTGTGTTGATGTATATAGTGACTATTGGATCAATTCTATCCTTGATGGATCACCCTCTCGACAGGTTATCAAACGGGAATTTGAGGAAGATATACTCTTTTAGATCCTTATTCCAAGCTTTAAAATTACCCCAGTAATATTTTTAAGGATAATTCACAACACTTCATAAATTTCTGTCATCAAAGGTTCAACCTATTCGTGCCCTTATTGTTATCTTTATTTCTTGGATTTTACCCTTGTAGCAGAGTGTCCTATTTGTTTTTGTGCATCGGCCTGAATGCTTGATTCAAGGACTGCTTGGGGGAATATCCTTCGATAAGAAATCTTCTCTCCGCAAAATAGCCTGACTAGTCTCCTAAAGTCCGTCGACTCTGGAGGTCAATTTCACTTTACATCTCTAAGAAATGACTCGTTCGAGTAATTCACTCTCCTACAGGGTAATGGATGGAACCTTACAGATGTAACAGTCTGTTAGATGCTGTAGTTATATCCTATACATATTCTGTATTGATATTACCTGTTTGAATCTTCTTAATGATAGGACATCCAATAATGGGTAAGGCATCTTTACCTGCATTTCAAATGTGAATTGCATAGCCGATTTTGTTTTGTTTAATTGTGTAACAGAAACGCCTCAAGTGACACCAATTGTACCTTCCCATAGGATGATGTCAAACAAATGTGAACCGTCCCCCCAAATAAATCTGGGGGGGGGGGCATTGATCATCTCCTGGTTGGAGATACCAAGGTGGCCAGCCCACGCGGAAGCCCAGGAACAGTATCTTTGCATATGTGGGAGCGCAGGGCTCCCCGATTGCGTGTGGCCACTGAGCTGGTGAAATGTCCATGTTGCAGAAAGAGCAAAATAGTTATTGTCTTATGCGACAAAGTTCAAGTAATTTGATGACAAAAGCACTATGAGCCTGAAAGTCTATAACATCCTTGTAACAAAAAATATTCTACGTTGCCTGATCGGGTAATACCATTTTCAAGTGGGGATATTACTATAAAGCTTTCTACTATCTATAGAGCCCAATAGTACTTCTTGCTGAAACTGTAATCTCCGTCCAATGTTTCTAGAACGCAAGAAGATCAGAGTGTCTACTTATGTAGGATGTGCAGTGTGGTTCTACAAAATCCTGCAAGAGTGTTAACTATATAGATTGCCCCACATTTGCGTTATTGATCCTACACCCGAACTATTGGTCTGCCTTTTATGCGTATATAACCCTTTATAGGACTTAGGGATCGAGAAGAATGTAGGATATTTGGGGATTAGAGGGAATCATTTTGACGATTTAAATTCTGTGTTTGATACAGGCCTGTCTCTAAGCCACTCCACAAGTATCCTTCTAATTTTTCCATAATAAAGGTGTTGTTGGGTCTGAAGGTAAAAATATCATTAATGCAATTTGTCCTTGAGAAATCGTTACACATTTGTTTATACAATATCATGATTCAATATAACTATAAATTAGTCCGCCTTATCGGAGGTTTAATAATTATAGACTTAACACCGTTTACCAGTGTCTGGACAATGCTTCTATTCCTATTCCTCTCAAGCTTGAGGATTATTATGGAATGGTAACCTCATGTTCGGCGCAGATCTACGTGAGTTCTTATAGACTATCTTGCAAAAATAGATCATTTTCAGATTTGCAACATAGTCTCAAGAACTCGTGCTCTGGCGAACAGAGGTTACCATTGCCATAATAATCTTCCCAGTATGAGAATTAGTAATGCATTGTCAGCACTGGAACGGTATAAGTCAATAATTATTAAACCCGTACCGATAAGGGGGAAATATATTATAATGAAATCATGATATTGTATACAACAAATTGATGTAACGATCTTCTCAAGGACAAAGGGCATTGTGTGTTTTGGATATTTTACCTTTCAGACCCAACAACAAACTTTATATGGATTAGAAGGATACTTGTGGAGGGCTTAGAGACAGGCCCTGATAACAAACACATAATTTAAATTCATAATTCCCCTCTAGATCCCCAAATACCTACATTCTACTCGATCCCTAAATCAAAAGGGTTAAACCCGCTAAAAGGCAGACCAATAGTCTCGGTGTAGGATCAATTAACGCAAAATGTGGGGATCTATATAGATCACATCTTGCAGGAATTTGAAACCACACTGCCATCCTACATAAGAACACTCTCCGATCTTCTGCGTAGATAGACGGTATTACATTTAGCAAAGAAGTACTATAGGGCTCTATAGATGTAGAAAGCTAGTATAGTAATATCCTCATGAAGAATGGGGTATCCGGGCAGTAGAATAATTTTTGTCCTACAAGAAGTATAGACTTTCAGGCTCATAGTGCTTTTGTTCATCAAATTACTTGACTTTGTGGTAAGACATAACTAAATTGTCTTTTGCAACAAGACCTACCACCATCTCAGGTCACCTGCAATGGAGGAGCCCTTTCGGCTCCCATAATTTTTATATAAATTAATGCAAATCTGTTCCTGGGCTGGTGTGAGCCACCTTGGTATCCCAACCAGAGATTAACAATGGCCCCCCCAGATTTTATTCTTGGGGAGGTACAAAAAATTGATGACATCATCCTATTGGAAGGTACAAGATACACTTTGAGGAGTTTGTTAAAACAACTTAACAAAAACAAAATCGGTATGCATTTCACAATTTGAAATGCAGGAAAGATGCTTACCCTTCTTGGATGTCCTCATCATTAAAGATTCAACGGTAATTTCCATACAGTTATGTATAGTAAAACCTACAGCAACTAACAGCCTTTTACACTGGGAAAGTTCCATCCATTACCCTTTAGGAGAGGAATACCGAAGGTGGTCAATTTTCTGAGAGTAAAGAGAAAATTCTCCAGAATGAGGACTTTAAGACAGTCAGGTAAATTTGGGAGAGAGAATTTCTAATCGAGGTATCCCCCAATAGTCTTGAATCAGCTTTCAGGCATGCACAAAAACAAAATAGTACAACTCAGCTACAGGTAAATTATCCAAGAAAATAAAGACAACAAGTAAGGCACGCATAGTTGCAACCTTTGATGAAAGAAATTTAGAAGTGTGTAATATCCTTAAAAAATACTGGGGAATTTTAAAGTTGGATAAGGATCTAAAAGAATATCTTCCCCTCAAACCTTTTGATAACCTATTCGGAGGGTAAGATCCATCAAGATAGATTGATCCATAGTCACTGATACAACATCACCCCCTCAAGCACGTGCTGGAAAGTAGATACCGATTGGTATGTTTAAATGTGGGCAGGAGATGTGTAGCCTGCCATAACAATTACAAACAAATCCTTCACAAGTGCCCTGCTAATGGAAAACAATTTTTTCATTCGAGATTTTGCCAATTGTAGGACAGAAGGAGTATTTACACGTGTAATTGCCCTTGCCCACTTAACTATATTGGAAAAACAAGGAGAACATTCAAAGAAGAGTGGGAGAACATCTGGGAGGAATACGAAATAGGAAAGACACGCCATGTAGTCCGACATGTTTGGGAACAGTCTAGAATGGTGAATTGGGAATCGTCTGCGATGTTGTTTTTTTTTATTTGATTTTTCTCATCTTAGATGGGCGTGAGACCATCCCCCCCCCCCCCAAGGAGGGGAATGGGATTAGACGAATTTTATGTAAAGGAGGCCCAATGGATTTATCGTAATGGAATCTGTTCATCCAAAGGGCTCCAATAGATCTTTGCAATTTGGTTGCTTATTGAATAGACTCTGCTTTGGGCCTGTTCACTCTGCTCTGTCTGTTTCGCACTTCTCACAGAGGACCACTATGACTGTTCAGATCTGACCATTGGATATGTAACAGCACCATATTATAATTTTTTCATTAAATTCATTGATTACCTACAGTCTGATAATTCAAGTCAGTCTTGAAGTACAGTGGGACGATTGTACCCAAATTTTTGGCCTGTAATAAGCCCGCTATTAACCTCTATGCATGTCGCTTTATAGTAATTGGCTCTGGGAAAATTGATTAACTAAGTGTGAGACGTCCCGTCACAACAACTTGCTATCTATATAAATGTGAGTTTATGGGGTGGCTGACGAGTCATCTGTGCTGCCGTTGTAGTGAGTCTTTAGCCAGGCACGTGTTTTGGGCTCCAGCGCAGAGGTCGAGCTGTGCCTTTGGTGTGTGCGCTGACGGTCCCGGCAGCGCTACCCGGAAGTGACAAGTATCTTGTTTTCAGACATGCGCAGTGGAGCTTTCAGAACGCCGGGCGCCGCATGGTCTGGGCCGGTTCCTCAGACATGCGCAAGTTATCATTCCCGTCAGCATTAACCTAAAGGACATGCTGTTACTCTTCCGGACATGGCGCAGTCTAATATCCGAACGCCAGGTAAATCAACCTTCAAAGGAACCCGGCAATAGGTATAAAGTAGAATATACCAATTTGAAACGATTAGGGGCTTGTCCCGCTATACATTTGAGGGGCCATTAAGGCATTTAAGGGAAAGCAGAGACTATTGCTCTGTATCCCTCTTATCCTGGGTGGACAGCATACCAAAGGAGCTGCGGGGATAATCATGACATTATACCTGACAGCTCTAAGCTAAGTATCAGTCTCCCTATTAACTTTGTATTGGAATGTATATGTATTTAAGACAGGTTTATATGCGTTGTATATAGGGTTCTCTTTTTCCACTTCGAGAGTTTTTTGAATCCCCGTGAAGAACCCTAAAACTGTACGGGGGAAACGCGTCCGGATAGCTGGATTTAATGTGTTTGTACACACGTATAAAGTGATATTATCTTCCAAAAGCGGAGACCGTCTTTTAATCGGGGCGATTACTCCACTGACGTCGATAGGTACAACATGTATGCTGTACTTCAGGAATGTAGTGGTAAATATTTATAGGGGTCAGAGTTGTAACATTTTTAGATAATCTAGTACAAGTGATTGTTTTTAACAGGGAGTTGATAATTTGCAGTGATATAAATGGTTTTAAATCCACTGTTCATATTAGAATTTGCATGGATTCCGCTGAATAACCTATCTGGTTACGGATATACCTAGTGCTCTGGAGATGGAAGGGACCTTAGATAAGTATGCCATCGAAAGGGCTCACAGGATAGGACCACAAAGACCTGATTGGGAATCAGAGGCCACGCCTGGTTATTGTCAGATTTTTAAACTGGGCAGTCAGGGAGAAAGTCCTGAGAGCCTACAGAAGACAGGAGGCTCTGGTGGTAGACGGGCACAGGATTCTATTGTCCCAAGATTTCTCGGCGAGTGTCGCTCAAAAAAAGGAGATTGTTCAGTCCGAAATGCAAACACTTGCATGATCGGGCGATGTGATTTCAACTTCTGTACCTGGCCAAATTACGAGTGCAAGTGGACGGAAGACATCTGGTATTTGATAACCTGTCCCAGGCTCGCCGCCACTTCCAAATAGGAGAGTGTTACATCATGATTTACCCAGACATAGGAAGGTGCAATTTTCTTAATGGTTTTGAAAGATTACTAATGTTATGGTCTCTTTGCCGCAATGCGGTTTATAGTTGGGTGCTATGTTACCTTTGTTAAGAGGACCAGTTTAGGGTCCTTAAAATTTCTAACATTTCTGTTAATTTTATTTTGTTTATTCTCCGGACTCGCCTCCAGGACTGCCGATGATGGGTCATCAATGAGTGGTTTCCCAAAAGCACTTCATGGGCAATGGTGTGGACATCGCCCGTCGCGACGATGGGGACGCCGCTGCTCATCATTAATTACCTTTCTATGGCCGGGTGAGAAGGGTGACATGACACAGGATCACAACGGGAGAAACCCTGCAGATAATAGCCCACTACGGTTACTTACCTGGAACGTTGCAGGCCTTAACACGCCCATTAAACAGAAAAAAGTCATTGTCCATCTTAAAGATTGAAGCCAGACATAATTTTTGTTCGAGACCCACTGGAAGAAAGGCAATGGAATGGGTCTTAGGAGTCCATGGCTGGGGTCATGCTATGCGGCAAACCTCTCCTCGAAATCAAGAGGGGTAGCTATCCTCTTCTGTAGAGACCTAGATCCCATAGTTGAGGAGGAGGTGAGGGACGAGGGAGGAAGGTATTTACTACTGAAGGATACCTGCTATACTCTCCTGAATATCTATGCCCCTAACTTGCCCAACACTAATTTTTTGCCAAACTAAATAGTCTTTGGATGTCTAGTGATGAATCCAATGTTATAATCGGAGTGGATTTTAATGCTTCTCAATGTCCCATCCTGGACAGGACAACACAGAACCAAGAAATCTCCAAATCTCTAGGGATATCCTTCACCTAATGGATTCCAATGCACTCTGCGATCCATGGAGAACGCTGAATGCCGACTCGAGGGATTTCACTTTCTATTCCTCGGTGCACCGGAGTTTCTCTAGAATAGACTATTTCCTCATTTCATTGTCATTGTGGGGTTCTGTGACAGATTTATTGCGTGCATTTGCATATCTGTTATCTATCATGCTCCGGTGAACGCTGTTTGATCCAGTGCCGAAACCTTAAGTGCGAAAAGACTAAAATTCTGTGCGTTTTTCTGTCCCACCTATCTTTCTCAGGCTGATGACTTCAAGTCTTTTCTGCAAAACCTAGTGGGCCAACTATCTGGACGATAACCTAGTACATGTAGACGATGCGCCAGTGTTCTGGGCTGCTGAAAAGGCGGTGCTCTGGGGTCATGTTATCAACTATGTGTCGCACAGGAGAAGAGAAGATCAGGACAAATTTCAGAAACTACACAATACTCTTAATAGCCCAAAGAGAAAAGGGCCACATCCCTTTTCCCCTGCTGGGAACTAATATAGAGAGAAGCTAAAAAGGTTCCGGATTCTTTTGTTCATGGACAAGCTAATTGGCTGGTAAAGCTTACTCCGAATAAATATTTCCGCGGAGGGGGGGGGGGGGGGGGTAACTGCCGACCAAATGCTACTATTTAAAATAAAACCACGCAACGCAAGCCAAAATAATAAACGCAAACACAAAACTTTGAGGATCAAAAAACATAACTCCCCTCTTTTTCTCCTTCCTCTTGCTTTCTTACCTGCTCAGTCATAAATCACTAACAATGACTAGACAGACACTGAGAGCTTAGGTAGGTTATTGAGGGGTGGTGAGGCATAGAGACACAGAGATGGAGCTAGCTGTATAGTGAGTGCTTCCCTTCAGTGCTAGACTCACAGCTGTCTAATGTCCTCCACTTTGCTACTTGTGTGGGACCTTTTTTCATTTTTCCTCCTCCTCCCCTTACATACACTTCTATTGACAGCTGTAACCGGAACGCTCAGTGAAGCGATTTCCGGGGAGACCGATATCCAGTGTTTTCTACATTTCACAAAAGTGCGGGCCATTTTTTCTTTTTAATATCGCACCACACAACCCCAAATCCCCCGGCACACAGCGTTCTTGTACACATTCAGCGTGCACCAATATTTGCCAACTGTCCTGGATCTCCAGGAGAGAGGTGGAACCGAATCTGGCATGGAATAAACACAAATAAGTCTGGGAATATGGATGTGCCCAGGTTTGCTGGGTTTCTGTAACTTCCACAGAAGTGAATGGGAGTTATGGAAGAAGCATAGCTCAATGAACGCCCCCATTTCTAGAATGGTGTCCACCTCTCTGTTTAGTTCCCACCTAGATGCTGTACCAAGCAGATATTTTACCAGGTGTTACGGGGGTCGCAGAACCCTTGTTTTTAGACAACTTGAGTCGGGGGCCCTATTTGCAGGAGTGGGAGTCGTCAAAAAATTTGACCGACTCCGACCCCCCAAAATATATAATAAGTTTGCCCTAGTTAGTTCGATGCAGTGCAAAGAGCAAGAGGAATTGGGTCCGGCCAGTCTACTGCTCCCCCATATCTTCAGCCTTATCACATGGGGAGTGTAATTGATGACATGGAGCAGGCAAAGTGCTGCCCCAGGGGAAAAGATTCTGCTCCCATGGCAAACAGATTTCAGCAAAATTTTTCACCTGCTTTCAAAGAAGTAGAAGAGTTTAACCTTTTCATCAAAACTGACTGTGGCTGAGCAATTCCTTTATACCCTGACATTGCTAGAAGTGTTTGCCCCTGTGGTCACCGCTTTACCCCCAACCCAAGTTAGTGTAGAGGGCCGTTCTCTACCTGGAAAAAAAGAGATCAAGTGAGGTCATGTATGCAGGATCTGATGGAGGCGATACTATTTCTCAGAACAAATTCAGAGACTCCACAAATGTTCCTGCAAGGTTTTGCATATTTAAAATTTTTTTGTGTCCTAAAGTCATATCCAATAAATATAAATTTACACTGACAAGCAAAATGGTAACAATTTTTAAACTTTTGTGACTATTCAGGCTCCATATCTCACCATCCACTACAGCTTGTTTCATGAGGCTACTGTAAATTTATATACAGTCATCTTACCTATCTTATACATAAATTTGACTTGCAAGTATTTAGCATCTGCTTAGCTCTGCAGATTCTTTCCTATAACTGCATTGTTACTGTTTTGCTCCTAAAAATCAAAATGTTTTATTATTTTGTTAGTATTTGGTGAATCCACCTTTGGTTTTCAATACTGCCTGAATCCTTCTGGGCTCTGAATCAGATTCAAGCATAACTTAACCAAAATCCGATCCCAGGTCTCTTCTACACATTCCCCTAGGGTTTTGGGGCAGACTGGGCTTGATACAAATACAGGGTTTTTCTTCAACTCAAGTGTTTAAAAGAACAAAACATTTGTTACTCTTTTGCTGGTCAGTGTCTGATCTAAACCCAAATAGTTTTGATTATTTAAAATTATAAGGTGATAAACAGCCTGGTACCATTTTACTACAGTAAAGTTATCACTTAAACATGCGCCGTGTATGACGGAGTCAGGAGTCGGAGGTTTGGGAAATTGAGGAGTCGGGGCTTCGGCTTGCCGACTCCACAGCCCTGGTTCTAGAGACAGATGAAGGTCCCATCTCTCAGACTGACATCTATGAGACATTTACCAAACAATGTCTAAGGGCAGTGTTGTTAAGGAAATAGCACGTTACGGATGAAATCAACGATTGGCTGCACTGGACATACACTATTTGTAGCAGCTGGATCCCCACACAGTGGGGGGAACAAAAGCAGTGTCAGGAAGTAGAAAGGCCAGTGTATATTGTTTTTATTTATTACAACAGTAGTTTAATCCCTTACTGACACATGACATATGGGTATGTTGTCGGTAAGTTCCTCTGTAGCAGGCTTACTCAGTAAGATCGTGACATAGGAAGCTGGTGTCAGCTGCTAACTGTCACTGACGACAGGTAATGGAGCCGGCTATGTTACCTGCTGCTTAACCCTCTAGATGCCGCAGTGCATGGTGCTGCACTCTGTTCCTCACTCAGACTACATCCCATGATCTCGCTGCTTCTATAGCCGCCATACTGTATTTTCTATTGCTTCCTGTCCCAAGCAGGAAGTAATACAACTGCCATGCAGAAGGCTGTACAGATAATCATGCCCACTAGTGGTCTGGAATCCTAGTGGGACCCCTTTTGCCATTTTACAAATAAGAAAAATAATAAAGTTACACATATTTGGTATTGCAGAGTCCGTAAAAGTCCAATCTATTAAAATGTAACTTTATTTATCCCGTATGCTGAATACCATAGAACAAAAAAATAAATAAATTCCAGACAGCAAAATTGTAGGGTTTTTTGTACGCACCACTATACGTCTACAATAAATCGTCTGAGCATACCCTTACTTTCATTTTATCAGAGAGAAGACAAAAATCGGGTGAGATTCCTTCTCTGGGCAATATCAAATGTGTATAGGGAGCTGATTTTATACAGTATCTGTATGTAGCTATGTGCACAGATCTGGCCAGGTTTCGGGTGAGCAAATCAGTTCACCTGCTTCACAGTTTTGTTGAGTTGCGAGTTTCTGGTTCAAAGAAAACAATGGGAAAATTGGGTCACCTGTTTTCCAAATAAATTCTCATAAAAGTGAAAAAAAAAGGCGGCCGGGAAAGTGCCGCTCTGCCAGGGGAGGAGACGGCGGCCCGCCCGTGAAAGGGCCGCTCTGCAAGGGGAGGAGACGGCGTCCCGCCCGGGAAAGGGCCGCTCTGCCAGGGGATGAGACGGCGGCCCGCCCGGGAAAGGGCCGCTCTGCCAGGGGAGGAGACGGCGGCCCGCCCGGGAAAGGGCCGCTCTGCCAGGGGAGGAGACGGCGGCCCGCCCGGAAAGGGCTAATCAGAGGCTCTCAACATACGGTACACACACAGCCTACAGCAGCCACAGCATACTGAGGACTTATGAGAGGGGTTACCTATAGCTGCTGCTAATTATCCCTTCCTGCCCATAAGACTTGTCAATAAAACAGATACAATGGTTAAAAATAAGAGCCAGCATAAATATAGTAGCACACCTCTCCAGTGTTTACATGCTGCACACTGATTACGATCCCCCTCTCACAATGGACTCTACCAGGTCAGAAGGAGAAAGTCTCCAGAGCCAAAGAGCAATCCATCTTGCTACTTGTGAAGACCCGACTTTAGCCTCCCTTTGTACAAGTGCCAGGTCCTAATTAATGTATTACAGGTTAAACCCTTTACTTACTAATTACACAAGTGTTTACATTTTAGTTTTCTGTAACTGCATGAGGCTTCCCTGGAGGCAATAGGGCCTCTTTAGTATTTAAAAATTAAAGGGAATCTGGCGCCAATTTTTTTTCTACTAATTTTAACAAGATAGGGATACATATACTTTTCTTCTTAGCCGTTTTCATTTTCTGATTGTAAATTTCTAAATTCGGCTGTTTCTATACGATTGTGGGGAAAGCTTTGCTTGTACTGCTTTTAGCAGCATTGAGAGATGCTTTACAGCAGCTTCATGCACACAGGAGCCTGGGGCTGGATCAGTCCCATTGACTTCTATAGGAGAGTTTTCTAGGCATGCTCTGTAACCTGGGAATGGTGCGAGTCACAATCTCCTATTGGGACTGGTGGATCCTGTGTCTATAGACACTGGTGTCCACTTTCAGTGTAATCCTGCCTGTACTGTTCATGGGGGGGAACTTTTCCCCAAGAACCCAAAATTAGTTTTTTTCCTTTTAGCCAAAATAAAACTGCAATTACAATTTTTAAAAAAATTTTAAATG
>JAODAL010061874.1:0-20070 GCA_025379985.1 Phyllomedusa bahiana | reverse complement strand
ATATATATATTATAATTAGGGGTTACAGGATATGGTGTAACTGTTAATAACTCTAAAATTTAATATATAGTGTTTTATGTTATGGCGTGTATCTGTAAAATACTGTAGGGTGTATATATATGTGTATAGGGTATGGTGTATTGTATAATACATGTACAGTTAAATATATATATATATTATTTTTTAATAGTAATAGAGAAAAAAAAAAGGGGGGAAAGCGCCATAGTAAAATATGTAGCACCGTCAGTGTACAGGCAATTAAGTTGTGCTTCCTTGGGGGTTTGTGCGAAGTGAGGCACAACTCTCAAGATCCCCCAAAGTTTTCCCCTTTAAATCTTTTCCCTGTCTTGGGCAGCCAGTGTCGTGGATGTGTGCTGGCAGGTCCGGTAAAAAGTGAAATTTAAAATAAAAATTCGAATGTCGGCGTCCACGAGGGAT
Organism: Phyllomedusa bahiana; assembly: GCA_025379985.1. NCBI lineage: Eukaryota > Metazoa > Chordata > Amphibia > Anura > Hylidae > Phyllomedusa > Phyllomedusa bahiana. The sequence continues at coordinate 19,632 of JAODAL010061874.1, read as the reverse complement.
AATCGTTTTAAAAAAAAATTTCCTTTTTAAAGGATATTTTAAATGGTGTTTAAAAAAAATAAATCATAAAAAAAATTTACAAAAAAACTTAACGCGTTTCTGGGGGTTTACACCCGCGTTCCTCGAAGTAATGATTTAAATTTCCTTGTGGGGGGCTTTTTTAGTTTTTCCATTTTACATGTAATCAGTTAATTGCTCAATCACCCTTCTCTTTAACATATGTTGGAATCCCCTTTGCACTCCCGAGAGGCGTTTAAAGAAACGTTAAAATGTAAAGTATTTTTAACCCCGACAGATGCTTTATTCTATGCTGGCGGGGACCTTATATTTTAAAAGTATCTATTACTTAAAAGGGTTAAAGTACCCTAATTTTTTGCCCCTGATTATGTATTTCTATCGGCCGGGCCTCATAATTCGTTTAACATTTTTCCCCCAAAACATCTTGGTATAAGAAAATTTTTATAAAAAACTAGCTACTTCTCTATTCAATATTATTCTAAATTTTAAATTTTGTTTTCAGACTAAGTTTATCCCATAGGAGACAAAATATAAAACAGTCCTGTTTTTTAATATATAATATTTTACAATATACTATCCCCTTACTAAATACGCTTGTGGAGATTGATACTTTGAAAATCTGTTTTTTTTTTTTTTTTTCGTAAGGGGCAGTTTATAATGTTTTTTTTTAGTTAATCCAAAAACCTTAGCGCTCCCTGTATGGGGCATGTTTATATTTAGGTTGTTGTTTCTCTATTTTAATTTTTGTTTAACAAAACATGAAAAGTGTAATTTCTGTTTTGGGTATGAAGCTTGAGATCCATTGCCTAAATTGCTCTGCACTGTTTAAAGGCAGAACATGTACAAGAAAAAAATGTATTCACAAGGGTTTTTCATCTAATCAGTAAAAAAAGCTATTTGAAAAAAACCCAAAAGTAATTTTAACCACAGGGGTAGTATCACAGAATGGGGATTGTCCGATTTATTAAAAAAACGGATGTAAAAATATGGACAAAAAAAAATATGTTAGCAGATTATTGCAAAGGAAGAACCTAATCACGGGGATAGCCCCTTTATGAACAAAAACGGACACACAATTTTTTGAAACCAAGGCAAAAAAGATTTTAATTCATAAACAGCAGCGAAAGATATTCGCAGATACCAGATTGAACATATTGAGGAAAACACTTTATGTGATATATGGATTAAATAGCTTCCCGAAAAAGAGAATTTCAGTGTGAGTTAAAAAAGAAATTAAGATCAATAAAAAACAATGATGTCCCAACTTCCCTAGACAACAGAAAAAAATCTGCAAAGCCTAGCAGTTGTAAATGTATGCTATCAGCTTCTTGTGAATGAAAAACATAGGGGCCCAGCGAGCGATAGAAACCCCAAAAATCGGATCGAAACAATTGGGTACTTTGCCCTTTTAAGTAATAGATACTTTTAAATATAAGTGTCTGCCGAATAGAATATAGTTTTCTGTCGGGTTAAAGATTCTTTCACAGTTTTTAACATGTTTCTTTAAACCCCTCTCGGTGTGCAAAGGTGATTCCAACTTAGTGAAAGAGAAGGGTGATTGAGCAATTAAAATGATTAATGTACAAATGAGGACTACTAAAAAAGCCCCCCCCACAAGGGAAATTTAAATCATTCTTCGAGGAACCCGGGGTGTACCGCGAGAAACCCCGTTAAATTTTATGTAAAGGTTTTTTTGGTTTATTCTTTTAAACACCTTAAAAAAAATCCTTAAACAGGATTAGTTGTTTTAACGTATTTCCTCGTGGAGGCCGAAGTTTTTAATTTTTATTTTTAAATTTTATATATAATATATATATATATTTATTATATATACATAGTGTGTACAGGGTTGGTGTATATCTGTTAAAAACTGTCAGTATGTATTATAGTGTGTACAGGGTATGGGGTGTGTATAATAACGTACAGTATGTATATATAGGTTTTACAGGGTATGGTTGTGTTATAATACCGCACGTTGTATATATAGTGGTACGGATATGGTGTATTGTTAATCACTGTACGTATTATATTATATATGTGTGTGGGGTATGGTGTGTTCTGTATAATACATGTACGTATTATATATGTGTGTAGAGGGTTGGTGTGTATCTGTATAATACTGTAGTGTGTGTATATATAGTGTGTACAGGGTATGGTGTATCTGTAAAATACACTGTACAATATATATATATTTAATGCATTTATATTATAAACCCACGAGAGGATCTTCACGTGGGATCTAAAGACGCCCGGTGCCGTTTTGTGTCAGTCCATTTGGACCCCCCTTTATTTTTACGAGAGTTGTGCCTCGGATCTATAGCACACTATCGGGAGGTGATTTGATTTGAAAATTATATTCTCATTGCCATAACGAAATTTTCACTATTGTGCGCCTCTCCGTTTCTCCTTTTCTTTTATATATATTTATTATATTTATATTTATATATATTACACAAAAGTGTGTAAGGTTTTATGGTGTTTTCTGTTTTAATACACTGTTCAGTATGTATATATGGGTGTGTACAGGGTAAGGTGTGTGTATAATACACTGTACAGTATTTATATATAGTGTGTAAAGGGTTATGGTGTGTGTCTTTTATAATAATGACAGTATGCTATTTTAGTGTGTACAGGATATGGTGTATCTGTATAATACACTGTACAGTATATATATATAGTGTGTAGCGGGTATGGTGTGTATCTGTATAATACACTGTACAGTATCTATATATAGTGTGTAGAGGGTATGGTGTGTATCTGTATAATACACTGTGCAGTGTGTATATATAGTGTGTACAGGGTATGGTGTATCTGTATAATACACTGTACAGTATATATACATAGTGTGTACAGGGTATGGTGTGTGTATAATACACTGTACAGTATGTATATATAGTGTGTACAGGGTATGGTGTGTGTCTGTATAATATACTGCACAGTATGTATATATAGTGTGTACAGGATATGGTGTATCTGTATAATACACTGTACAGTGTGTTTATATAGTGTGTTCAGGTTTTTGTGTATCTGTATAATACACTGTACAGTGTGTATATATAGTCGTGTACAGGGTTAGGGTGTGTGTCTTGTATAATACAACGGTATCGAATATATATAGTGGGTACAGGGTATGGTTGTGTATCTGATAATACATGTACAGTAGGTATATTTAGTGTTGTTACAGGGTATCATGTATCTGTATAATACACTGTACAGTATGTATATATAGTTTATACAGGGTATGGTGTGTGTCTGTTTAATAAACTGTACAGTATATATGTAGTGTGTACAGGGTATGGTGTGTCTGTATAATACACTGTACAGTATTGTATATATCGGGATTTTCAGGTATGTGTAAGAAATATACGTCTAGAGAAAATAAATATATTTCATTAGTGACAAGATAAACAGATTCTATGATCACGTGAAGTGACTGGTGCAGCCCTTAGGTCCTTACTTTTTTATCTTAACAGAATTAGATGTCCAGTAATACTTATACCACCTTTCTTTATATAAGAAAAATATATTTATTTTACAATCTTCAAAGGATTATAACATAACATCTTTTACAAGGTTACAAAGCATAGAATACAATACCAAATATGTATCTTACGTTATCCCATTTGGAAGTCCTGGTAAGATTGGGTGAGTGGTCCTTCATTCAGTCAGAGCAAGAGTTAGCCTCAATGGTTCTCTCCTGGCAGAACATGGCCTTCTCCCACAAGACTCTTTAAAGGTCTGTTGGCTCATCCTGGCTTCCCCACACCCTTAATTATATACACTTCCGTGTGGTGTGACTCTCAGTTTGGTCTCTAGGCAATCACTTACAAATCAATATGTGGAATACAGCTAATATAGTGGTTCATCTCTTCTTCTGAGGTCATCGGCTCTAAACCAGCTTTAACCAGGCTCTTTCACCAACTTCAAAATAGCATTGCCAGCAACTTTATTTATACTATGTCCATGTGCTCGGGGTGTGGCATGTGTATTATATATGATGAATATATAATATTATTTCTGTAGCTTTTTTTTGAATACCTTTTAAACATTTCCCCCTCTCTGGGGTGAGATATTAATTGAATCCTCAACATATCTCTTAAAATGTCAATATGCATATCACAATTTAGAATTTTAATAATGATATGTTATGGTATTGACCATGAGAATTAGTTCACTAGTTTCTGACCTAATCTTTCGACGACATCTTCTTTTGGACTTGTAGCAACCAAAACATGAACTCACAGTCTCTTTAAAATAAATCGTCTTCATTTTCCTTGAGATATACAGTCCCTAAAAGTCCGATAACAGTCCATGAAATCATCTGTAAGATAAACACTCAGAGTCCATACATGGGATTTATTTGCATATCCCAGTGGCCATCTCTGATAATTGGAACAACGTTATTGACTTTCCAGTTGTTCACAGTTGAGAAAATAACACCCGTTAAGCATTTCAACAAGCTGTGAATCATGGTGGCATCCAGGCTGCGCGCAGTTGCTTGCTCTCACTGAGAAGTCACAATCACAGTCTCTTTATGCATAGGAATAATAATATGGATTTATTTTTGATTAGTTTATTTTTGGGGGGGGGGTGGGTTGCAAACGTCAATGCCCATGTCAATCACACTGAACCCACCAATAAAATCTTTCATTGAAGATGCTATTGATTATGTCATCCAGTGGTTAAAATAACACAGATTCATTATTTGTAATATCAGTGATAAAGCACAGTTTCATTTATACTGTAGTTTCTGAGTACTTTTTCTTCTGCTTGGATATTGGATACTTTTATTTATTGTAAAACTTTATTACTTTAATATCTTGATTGTAGATCTCTTCCCTAAAAAATATTGATAATTTCTGATCTGCTGAGTTCATCAATCCACTATTTATATCTTTTACAAATATTTATATATGGCTTTGTCACATTTGAAAATCTGGTAATGAACTTATAAAGATGTTTTCACATAATTATATAAATATAATATTACACTTATGTCTTCTTTATTTGAACCTTAACTTATAACATTTACCAGATTATATGTAATGTTTATTTTTTTTTATCCAACTTTAATATGAAAGTCCCATACTTTATTTTGTCAATACATAACCAATATCAAATTATTCAAACCCTTTTATTTTTAATATGAGATGTTCAATATATATTGTGTGACCCCTAGTCTTTAATTTTTTTATTAATAAACACTTTTTGTATGAAACATCTTTATTTAATGGAAAATGACTTTCTTTCCCTTTGCAAAACCCTCTGATGTTTAAAATAAATGACCTTTTTATTGCAAGTGTGTTATTGTGCATAAACCATTTGTAAAACCTGTAGTGATATTATTCTCTCTCAATTGTTCAAATCCAATATGTGAAAATATCATGGTATTCTATTCCCAATGATAAATAATGATACAAATTTCCATTTAACCCTCTATGAACCCCTTTACCACATTCAGTCATGTAAGTGTACAACCCTTTTGTTTGTCCTTACATTGTTCTAACATTCAGTGACTTCTTATTTGGTTAATGGAAAAATGCTAGCTTGACTTTAATTAAGTCTGAGAATACAAAAAATTAAAAAATTTCAAATTTATATATTTTTTGTAAATAAAATAAAAAACTAAATATTTAGTTATTTATATTCTATCTTTTTCACTGATTGAATTTATTTGGACAAGTATAAAAACTGTTTTTGTCTCACTCAGCTACCAGACATTAAACTTGTTACTGTTTGGGAATTGTGGTCAAGCCAATTTATTTTCTCTAAACAGAAGGTCACTTGCTCTCTACATTCTGTTTTAACAGTACGGAGTCATATACTCAAGATTTATGTCAAGGTAGCGTAGGTAAATTCGTGCCTTAACAAATTATCAATCTAAAATTTGATTGAAAACAAAAGTTATGAACTTTATACCACCATTTTAACTCTAAATTGTGTTCTCTTTTTAATAATGTTATTGTGCATGAATGTGTAAATAGTATAAAATTCAATTGGTAATTTGGTGTATAAATATACCAACATTGTGAATGCTTTAATTCATTTGATTACACATGTCAAATTAAAAACCCCAAAATATTTTTATGACACCTTTTAATTACATTTTATGATCTCTCACCCACCAAAAAATAAGTGTTTGATTATTAATCCACTGAAAATGCAAAATAGGAAAAGAAAAAATTAAAAGAAAAAAGAAACAACTTTGAAAAATTAAATTAAAAGTATAATCAAAAATAATCATATAATAGGTTATGATAATAGGTGCACTCCTTAATATTTTATCATTTAAAAGAAAAACATTGAAATAAAAAAAATAAAATTGTCTTAGTCTTCTCTTTGACAGCAGTCTCAGTGATTTTAAAATAGTCCATCTGTGCACAGCCCCCATTCACTACTACACTCAGTCAAGCCAGCTGCAGCTGTCAATCATTCATCACTGTCATTCTCTAATTAATTAACTGTTAATCCCTATAAGATTGCTTTATAATTCTTCTCTAACTTAAGAATAAACAAATGCGCATACAGATACTTTAAGTATATAAAAAAGATTTACTTGAGGACTCCAAAATATTTTGATAGTCTAAAGTATCCGACCTAGGTTAAAAAGAAATAAATAAACCTTTTCCTCTATGTCTTCTTGGAAAGAAGTGTGAAACATTGTTTGGCTCTTGTCACTAAACCCCAAATCACATGTGCTACACTGTGACATGTGGTTATTCTTACAATCCAAAATGGATACTTACAGGACTCAGACTATGGTTTCCATGCTCTCCACAATTGTGTGCTGAGTACATTATTATTTAATTAATTCACAACTTATAAGGTTATCAACACAGTAATATTATATAAATGTTATTATCACACCATGCATATAGAATTACAATAACTTTAATTACATAAGAATAATTTAAAATATGTTGCAATGTCTTCAGAACAGCTCTCTGGAAAAAATGAACGTAATTAGCTGTTAAATACAGACATGTTTCTGTAAAGGGCAAATGATTACTTCTTAGAGTGATACAAAATATAGCAAAATTCTGCAAGAGGGATATAAAAAGATAAAATGTTTTTTACTTCATAAAGACTTTATTAATTTTACTTAAAACCACAAATTCTTATTTATCCTTTCATAATATAACATTGTTCATACATCTTGGTTTCTATTTATCAATCTATTTCATATCTATATATCACTCCATATCCATAATTTGCATTACATATTCAGCCATATTAGACCACATAGTGGAATCTATATATATATATATATATATATATATATATATTATATATATATATATTTTATTATAATATATATATATATATATTATTTATATTATCATATATACACTAGACTCCACATTACTCACTTAAAATTATATTTTGTTTTTGTACTATATATATATATATATATATATAGAATATTTTATACACAGTGCAATATAACATATGTAATACATATACTCATAATATTCATCGATACATAAACCATATAGATATATACTATCACATACCCTTTAAAGACTATATTTTTAGAGAGATAAGATATATAGAATACACTTAGGGACTACTGCTCACATTCTACGTTTAGGATACTGTCACAATAAATTTTAAATTATTCTAAACAAAAAGGGTCTGTTGCTACGCCATAACGATTTTAAAGCATGTTTTCTTTATCCCAAATATAAGTCCGATCAGAATTATTTTTTATTTTAATATTTCCTATCCTCAATTTTTAATTCACTGCTGAGAGAGATTTTTGATTTACCATCAATTTCTTTCAATTGGCCCCCAAAAATACCCACTTATGAAGTCAATTGATTCCTTCATTAATCCGCTACTGACTGCAAATTCTTTTATTTGTGTTTTTGATATGGGCATGTTATAGATTACCTGGGTGGAAATCTAAATTTATCCCGTTCAGAAAGGATGAATTTATGTCACTGTTGATAAATTTCTCCTATATTTGAATGAAATTTATAGGGTATTTGTCAAACATGCAATTTACATTTCTTCGCTGATCATAAATTTTATCATTTTAATTCCTCTTTTTAGAAAAGATGGACATTTTTTATATTGACTCGACCTAATCTGTTTATTGGGGCCATTTACTTTTCCCCTGAGCTATTTTGGAACAAACGATTTGGTTTGGCGCATTTCTAAATAAACTATTCTCATAAAATGTAGCAGCCTCAAGTAACGATGATTTTTCTGGATGCAATAAACAGATGTGAGGCCGGCATTGAACTTACTAAAGTTATTGATAAATTGTTTTTTCTATCAAAGATGGTGGGGGGGATTTAAATTAGCATTACTAAATAACCTGCTTGATAGGTTCCTTTCATAATGGACATGAACGAAAAAAGGTACACTTTCTCTCCAATTGGTAATCGATTAGAAGTTCATATGTCGGTATCTCCAAAAATGCAAAAGTAAAAGACCCCTCTATTCTGTCTATATCTGTTGAGTTGTTATTCATAATAAATATATTTTAAGGATAATATCTGCGAGAAATTGTTGAAGGAACTCCATGATAATAGAACACTCTATTTTTTTTCCGAATTGCCGCTTAATTATATCTATCCACATAAAATTTCAAATAATGCTGAATTTAACTAACATGCCAGATTATTGTTGATGTCGGGGATATGAATGTACAATTCCTGACAAATATGTCTGCATTTTTTAATTTTACCATTAGCACTTTGATATCCTGTTTGCATCGAAATAACCTTCATTTCAATATTGATAACTTTTTTCCTGTGGTGGGTGGTATGTGCTGTGTTAACATAGTTTATGTGTCATTTTTATTTAGTGTTGTTAATTATTCAGTCTGGGACATTTATTGGACAGAGGACTCCACAGCTTTGTGTGTTTTACCGATGGCTCTGTCTCTTTCTATCACATTAGGTTATAGATTGATCTTGAGATCGATCCATGACATATTTTTGATCATTTTTACCCAAATTGTAAAATGTTTACTATTTTCTGTCTTTCTTTGCATGGAAAAAATGCGCTTTGATCTATTCCCTTATTAAGTTGATTCATAATCATTATTACCAAAGTCATCCATGCAGACGTAACATCCACACTGTTTATCACTTGGCCAAGGTTTCAACTGTATACTGCTCCCTATCAGTTTAAACTTCAATAAAAACCCGTAATCCATTTTTACACGGTTCTCCTCGCTGAATCCGCCAATGAAACTTGCTGACTTTTCTCAGATTGGATCGATCAACTCCCAGGTCCAATTTGACTTTGTCTTTGAAGCTTGAAAAAAAAACATCACATTAGTGGCTTTCTTTCTTTCCCCTCTTGCAAGCGGAAAGACAATCAGAAATTGGCCATTGCGTCGCCATTTAGGTTGAAATATACGGTTAGAGAAATAATATAATTCATGAGTGACGAGATAAAGAGCTATGATCCCGGAGTGACTGGGTGCAGGACCTTAGGTCCTTACCTTTTTTTATCATCTAAACGAATCTAGATTGCAGTAATACTTATACACTCTTTCTTTATATTATGAAAAAATTTATTTATTTTACAATCTTCAAAGGATTATAAATAACATCGTTAACAAGTTTAAATGCCCATAGATACAATACCAAATAACGTATCTAACGTTACCCATATGAATGTATGTGTATGAATTGGGTGAGTGGGTCCCTTCCTTCCAGTCAGAGACCAGAGTTAGGCTCAATGCTTCTTTCCTGGCCAGAACATGGCCTTCTCCCCACATGACTATTTCCAAGGTCAGTTTGGTCCGCCCTGGGTTCACCCTGGCTTCCCCACACCTTCATTATATACACTTCTCCGTTTGGGTGTGGGTATCTCCAGTTGCTCATGCATCATTTACAAACTCATATGTGGAATACAGCTATAATATATTAGGTTTCATCCTCTTCTTCTAGAGGGTCATCGGCCTCTAACCCAGCTTTAACCAGCTCTATTCACCAACCTTCAAAATAGCAATGCCAGCAACTTTATTTATTTACATACTGTCCTTGTGCTCGTGGAGGTGTGCCTGTGTTAAATATATGATGAATATAAAATATAATTTTTCTGTAGCTTTTCTTGAAAATACTCTTTTAACAGTATGGTGTGTGTCTGTGTAATACACTGTGCAGTATGTATATATAGTATGTACAGGGTATGGTGTATATCTGTATAATACACTGTACAGTATATATATAGTGTGTACAGGGTATGGTGTGTATCTGTATAATACACTGTACAGTAGTTATATATAGTGTGTACAGGGTATGGTGTATGTATAATACACTGTACAGTATGTATGTATAGTTTTTACAGGGTATGGCGTATCTGTATAATACACTGTACAGTGTGTATATAAGGTGTGTTACTGGGGTATGGTGTATCTGTATAATGCACTGTACAGTTTGTATATAATTAGTGGTGTACAGGGTATGGTGTGTGTCTGTATAATACACTGTGCAGTTTGTATATATAGCGTGTACAGGGTATGGTATATATCTGTATAATACACTGTACAGTATATATATAGTGTGTACAGGGTATGGTGTGTATCTGTATAATACACTATACAGTATGTATATATAGTGTATACAGCGTATGGTGTATATCTGTATAATACACTGTACAGTAGTTATATATAGTGTGTACAGGGTATGGTTGTGATCTGGATATACATGTACAGTATGTTTATTAGTGTGTACAGCGGTATGGTGTGTCTGTATATTACCTGTACTGTATGATATATATAGTGTGTACAGGGTTTATGGTGTGATCTGTATTATACACTGTATCAATATATATATATAGGGTGGGGTTGGGTTACAGGTTTGGGTATCTGTATTATACTCTGTACAATAATATATATTAGTGTGTTCAGGTTATGGTGTGTATCTGTCTAATTCTGTAGTGTGGTGTTTATGTAGTGTGTGCAGGGATGGTGTATCTGTATAATACACTGGAGACAGTATATATATATATAATATATAAATAGTATATATCTATGTATATGTATTTATTTATTATATATATATATCTTTTATATATAACTCGTTGTACAGGGGCTAGGTGATATCAGTATAATACACTGTACAGTATGGTATATATAGTGTGAACTGGGTATGGTGTGTGTATAATTACAATGTACAGTATGTATATATAGTGTGTACAGGGTATGGGCTGTGTGTCTGTTATAATATACTGCTACAGGAATGTATCTTAGTGGTACAGATATGGTGTATCTGTTTCATTCACTGTACAGTATATATATATAGTGTTTAGAGGGTTATGGTGTGTACATCTGTATAATACACTGTACATCTATATATAGTGTGTAGAGGGTATGGTGTGTATCTGTATAATACTGTAGTGTGTGTATATATAGTGTTTACAGTGTATGGTGTATCTGTATAATACACTGATACAGTCTATTATATACATAGTGTGTACAGGGTATGTTGTATATTGTTTAAATACACTGTACATTAGGTATATATAGTGAGTAAGGGTATGGTGTGTGTATAATTACTTGTACAGTATGTAATTATAGTGTGAAAGTGGTATTGGTGAGATGTGTCTGTATAATATACTGCAAGTATGTAAATATAGTGTGCTACAGGATATGGTGTATCTGTATTAATACATGTACCAGTATTATCTATATTGTGTGTAGCGGGTTCTGGTTTGTGAATCTGTATAATACCTGTACAGTTTATATATAGTGTGTAGAGGTATGGTGTGTATCTGTATATACATGTGCAGTGTGTATATATAGTGTGTACAGGTTAGGGTTGTATCTGTATAATACTACTGTACAGTATATTTTACATAGTGTGTACAGGATATGGTCTGTGTAATCTGTAATAATACACTGTACTGTACGTATACTATAGTGATACAGGGTATGGTGTGGTATCTCTTATAATATAACTGTACAGTAGGTATATATGTGTGTACAGGGTATGGTGTGTATCTGTTAATACACTGTTACCAGTGTGTTTATATAGTGTGTACAGGGTATGGTGTATCTGTATATATACAGTGTTACAGTGTGTATATATTGTGTGTACAGGGTTTATGGTGTGAGTATGTATAATACACTGGACATTTATATTTATAGTGGTGTACAGGGTATGTGTGTATCTGATATAATACACTGTACAGTAGGGTATATATAGTTGTTGTACAGGGTCATCATGTATTGTATAATTACACTGTACAGTATGTTTTAGATAGTGTGTACAGGGTAATGGTGTGATCTGTATTCAATACACTGTCCAGTATGTATTTATAGAGTGTACAGGGTATGGTGTGGGATTGTATTACTACACACTGTACAATATATATATGTGTGTACAGGTATGGTGTAACTGTATAATACACTCTACAATATATATATAGTGTTTTCATGTTATGGCGTGTATCTGTATTATACTGTAGTGTGTGTATATATAGTGTGTATAGGGTATGGTGTATCTGTATAATACACTGTACAGTATGTATATTATTTAAGATTTATATATTATATAGTATACCATAGTGTGTACAGGGTTATGGTGTATATTGTATAATACACAGTACGAGTAAGTATCTTTAGTGTGTAGAGGGTGTTATATGGTGTGTAGCTGTATAATCATGTACGTAACTATATATAGATGTGTAGAGGGTATGGTGATGTTCGTATAATACTGTAGGTGTGTGTATATATAGGTTGTGTACAGGGTATGGTGTTGTATCTGTATACTACACTGTACAATATATATTTATATATATATATATATATATATATATATATATATATACATAGTGTGTACAGGGTATGGTGTATATGTGTATAATACATGTCCAGTTTGATATATATAGGTGGTGTAACAGGGTATGGTGTGTTATATTACACCTATACAGTAAGTATTATATAGTTTTGTGTACAGGGTTGGTGTCGTTGTGTCCTGTTTAATATACGGCACAGTATGTGTATATAGTGTGTACAGGATATGGTGTAATCTGTATATTACACTGTACAGTAATATAGTGTGTAGAGGGTATGGTGTGTCATGTGTCTCTTGTATTACCACTGTACAGTTATATTATATATAGTGTGGTACGAGGGTTGGTGTGTATCTGTATAATACACTGTGCAAGTGTGTACTATATTGTGTGTACAAGGGTATTGTGTATCTGTATAATCCACTGTACAGTTTGTATATATAGTGTGTACAGTGGTATGGTGTTGTATCTGTATAAATACCATGTAAAGACTGGTATAATATGTGTGTACAGGATATGGGTGTATCTGTATTAATACATTGTACAAGTGTGTTTATATTAGTGTGTACAGGGGTATGGTTGTATCTGTTTATACACTGGTACAGTGTGTATATATAGTGTTGTAACAAGGGTATGGTGTGTGTCTGTATAATAACTGTTACATCTATTTATAGTGTGTAGAGGGTGATGGTGTTGTTTATTTTTTATCTGTATAATACTGTTGTGTGTGAATTATATAGTGTGTACAGGGTATGGGTATCTTGTTTAATACACTGTACCAGTATTATATTATTATGTATAATAGTGTGTTCAGGGTATGGTTGTATAATTGTATTAATACTGTACAGTTTGTATATATAGTGTGTTACAGGGTATGGTGTGTGTATAATACACTGTACGTATGTATATTATAGTGTGTACAGGGGATATGGGGTGTTGTGGTATATCTTTCACTGCCACAGTATGTATATATAGTGGGTACAGGATATGGTTGTATCGTATAATACAATGTACAGGTTTAAATATATAGGTGTAGAGGGGTATGGCAGGTTTAGTGGTGTATCGTGTTATATGACACTGTACAGTATTATCTATGTGTGTAGAGGGATATGGTGTGTATTGTATAAACACTGTTGCAGTGTGATATATAGTTGTGTACAGGTTATGGTGTATCTGTATATACACTGTACAGTAGATATAATAGTCGTTCTACCAGGGGTTTTTTGGTGTGATCTGTATAATACACTGTTCAGTATATATATATAGTGTGTACAGGGTATGGTGGGATTCTCTTATTTTATACACTGTACAGGTAGGTATAAATTGTGATGTTCAGGGTATGGTTGAATCGGTTATAATACACTGTACAGTGTGTTTTATATAGGGTGTACAGGTTATGGTTGTATCTTATATACACTGTTACCCCCCCTCTCCCTCCAGTGTGTATTTATTAGTGTGTATCAGGGTTAATGGTGGTGTTCTGTCTAATCACTGTACAGTATATATATTGTGTGTACAGGGTTATGGGGTCGTGTATCTGAATCAATACAACTGTACGTAGGTTTATATAGTGTGTTAGGGTATCATGTATTGTATAATACACTGTACTGTATTGTATATATAGTGTGTACAGGGTATGGTGTGATCTGTATAATACAATGTACAGTATGTTTATATTAGTGTGTCAGGGTATGGTTGTGATCTGTGATTAATACAACGGTACAATTTTATATAGTGTGTACAGGGTATGGTGTATCTGTATAATACACTGTACAATATATATATAGTGTGTTCAGGTTATGGTGTGTATCTGTATAATACTGTAGTGTGTGTATATATAGTGTGCACAGGGTATGGTGTATCTTATAATTACACTGTGACAGTTGTATATAATATAAGTATATTTATATATTATGATATATACATGTGTGTACAGGGTATGGGTGTATATCTGTATAATTACACTGTAACAGTTAATCTTTTATAGTGTGTAGAGGGGTATGGTGTGAATCTGTTAATTACACTGTACATGTATCTATATATTGTGTGTACAGGGTTTGGTGTGTATCCTGTATAATACTGTAGATGTGTGTATAGATATGTGACAGGGGTTAATGGAATGTATCTGTATACATGACACTGTTACAATATATCTAATAGATTTATATATATATATATACTATATAGCTCTATATATATATATATATATATATATATATATATATTCTAAAGTGTGTAGGGTATTTGGTGTTTTATCTCGTATATACACTGGACAGCTATGTATATATAGTGTAGTACAGGGTATGGTATGTGTGGTGTATAATACACTATACAGTATGTATATATTAGTGTGTACAGCGGATATGGTGTGTGTCTGTATAATATACGGCACAGTATGTATAGATTTGTGTGTCACAGGATATCGGTGTATTCTGTATAATACACTGTACAGTATATATAGTGTGTAGAGGGTATATCTGTGTGTTTTGTGTTATCTCTGTTAATTACCACTGTTACAGTATATTATATTTTGTGTGTACAGGGTATGGTGTGTTTGTATAATACACTGAACAGTCTGTATATATAGTGTGTACAGGGTATGGTGTATCTGTATAATACACTGTAGAATGTGTATATATAGTGTGTACAGGGTATGGTGTATCTGTATAATACACTGTACAGTGTGTATATATAGTGTGTACAGGGTATGGTGTGTGTCGTATAATACCAATGTACAGTATATTTAGTGTGTGCAGGGTATGGTGTGTATCTGAATAATACTCTGTACAGTAGGTTTTTATAGAGTATACAGGGTATTGTATCTGTATAATTAGGTACGACGTATGTATATTTGTAGGTAAGTGTATGGTGTGTATCTGTATAGTACACTGTACAGTATGTATATATAGTGTGTACAGGGTATGGTGTGTGTCTGTATAATACACTGTACAGTATGTATATATAGTGTGTACAGGGTATGGTGTATCTGTATAATTACAAAGTGCCATGGGCCCGATGTTGAAGTGCACCTGGTTAAAAATAGAGTGAATGGGGCTAGTTTTTTTGGCTAGAAAGATGCCAGGCTTCTGGCGCAGCCCCATTCATTTATGTTGCCCTCAGTGTCTAAAACCATGGCAACTAAGTGTGTACCCTCTAAGTGAAAATGAAAATTGTGTGCCCAAAGTGTCAGTTTATTATTGGCCATCTTTAATTCCAGCCCTGGAGTTACTACAGCACTTGGGAATCCTCTTCCGCAGTCTTCCATTGACTGAATTACTGGAGATGGTGGATGTTAGAGACCTGGATTCTCCACCTTCCACTTTGAGGATGCCCCAAGATGTCATAAAGGGTTTAGGTCTGGAGTAGTTATCATGTTGGGTGTATGCCCTGTGGTACAGTTTCTGAGGGGAGGGTATCATGCTCTGCCCCAGTATGTCACAGTACATGTTTGTACTCACGCTTTCCTCATTGAACTGTAGCTTTCATCAGCTAGCAACACTCATGCAGTCCCAAACCATGAGATTCCCACCACCATACTTGGCTGTAGGCAAGCTCACTTGGTTTGTATCCTCATGGTTGCCACCACACGGTGAACAACATCTGTGTAACGGCAGTAGTAGTGGATCCACATGACCACCAGAAGCGGTGGTACAGACCACGCCAGGGAGCAGAGTCTAATTGGGTCAGAGTATTCACCAGAGCCCGCCTCAAGGCAGGATGGACTTGCTGCAGCGGGAGTCCACCTGGTCGCTACCCCTGACGCGACTTGGTTGTGGACGCAGCGAGGTGTTAGCCGATGTACAACGTTGTCAGGCCAGACTGTAGTCGGGGACAGGGCAGGAAGGTTCAGGGATTAGGCATTGAAGGTTCGTGGTTGAGAAATGGAAGTGGAAGGTACGGTACACGGGAAAACATGGCAGGCTTCTGAAAATTGCGTTCCACACAATTAGCAATGAGCATTAAAGATCCGGCATGGAACACAGGGAGGTGACTGGAATATATAGGGTCAGCCGCCGACAATTAACCAATTATCGGCGCGCTGGCCCTTTAAATTATTCAGAGAGCCATGACGGTGGTGGCGCTAGAGAATGGTAGTGCGCGCACCAGCCGGCAGAGGAGCGCGGAAGAGCAGGAGCGCGGTCAGGTAAGTAACTGTCAGAGTCAAGCGTGCCTGCAGCCCGGCAAGCGGTCCGCTGCGCCACTTGTTCCTGGCCGAGAGCTGGGATAGGGGACTAGAGGGACTAGAGTGAGCTCGCAGCCCGACATGCGGGTTGCGGCGCGCCACATGACAATATGATCCATATAACTTTATCTTGGTCTTATTAGACCACAGGACATAGTTCCAGTAATCAATGTCGTTAGTCTGCTTGCCTTCAGCATATTGTATGCGGGCTTTTTTGTGCATCATCTTCGGAAGAGGCTTCCTTTTGGTTGACAGCATGGCGACCAATTTTGATGCAGTGTGCGGAGTATGACCTTAAGCACTGAAATATGGCCACCAAGTTCATATATCTATTTTGAAAATACATATTTCTGATTATTATGCTGAGCATGTGGCATTCAACTTCTTAGGCCGAACTGGTTGAGGTCTGTTCTGAGTGGAACTGTCTTTTTAAACTCTATGTGGTCGTGGCCAGCCATGCTACTAGCTCAGTTTCAGGGTGTTGACTCAATCTTGCTATATAGGGCCCTAGCATTCTTTATGTAGAGCAATGTTTTTTTTTTTCAGTACGCAGGGAGAGTTCTTTGCCATTTGATGTGCCATTTGAATCTTTCCAGGAGACCAGTATGAGAGCATCGGTGAGGAGAGATAACACCAAATTTAAACACACTGCTCCCCATTCATATCTGAGACCTTGTATATAATGAACACATGTTACGTGGAGGGAAAATGGCCCAAATTGTGCTATTTTTGTCATTTTCACTTAGGGGTGTACTCTATTTGTTGCCAGTGAGTTAGATATTGATGGCTGGGGTGTTGAGTTATTTTGTGGGTGTTCTAGATTATATTACGTTCAGTGCTCGTCAGTCACCAATCTTAACCCTACTTGCTAATCTACTGCAATGTCTAGTAAGAGGTGGAAATGAAGCTGTTCTCAATTGGACTTATGTCTTTCCATATCCAGAGGACCATATATGTTGTTTGTTTTTCCAAGCACAATGAAAACAGGATACTGCACAGTAGAGATAATGAACTAAAGTGTGAACCACCACTGTGATCTCATGTGCGAATAGACGTCGATAAGACCGGTTCCAGATGATGACCTTTTGCTGCTGGACTGGGTGTGTGATGGTGAGCTGTTTCTGTCTTGGAATCATTACAAAATTGTTTACGTAATTGATTAGAGTACATTACTATTCATATTAAATGTTAAGCAAAAGCGTTAATTCTGATAAACCTAATTTCACTTGTATTTTAGGTGTGTGCACTGGCTGGGGGGAGACCCCCATTACATCACAATTGATGGGACCTATTTTAGTCCTTCAAAGGACAAACTGCACCCAATCCAGTGGAGGAAATTGAGGATAGGAGGAATTGTCAACTTGGAATTATACCATGTCTAAACTATGATTGTTGGAGCACAAGACGAGTTCCTGCCCACGTGATATCAGTTGTCCGACAAGAAACTCAATTGATACGCTCCAAGGAAAAAGTTGTTGCAATAAGTTTGGAGGTAGGATGGGCTCATAATCAATTTAGCATAGCATTCCTCCTACAAATACAGAAGATAAAGGCATTCATCCATAGAAGTGTGACAATCATTGGCCGACACTTACTGGTAAACAGTGGAGATGGCCCCACTACCATTATGTGCTCACCCAAAGATGTAGAGTGTTCAGGACCGATAACACACCAATGCATGATAACATTGCGGCAGCAGATCCTCTAAAACTGAATTGCTTAGTTTACCTAATTGTTTTTAAACTTTATTATTTTACTGTTGTCCTGTTTATTTTTTTGAATTTTCTGCAGGTTGTCGTAAATGATGAAAATGGGGAATCCCTACAAGAAATATGGAGTGAAATTTTAACTGGGGATAATTACGTTTTGGAAATACCGATTTTGGGGGGCTAAATCCCAAACAATGGGGTTTGACTTTTCGTTTCTTTGCCGTATAGACTTTTTTGGGAAAAACACACAAGGCCAGTGGGGTAAGGTTTTAAATTTGATTTATTAAAGTTTTAACTTTTTGTACCAATTTTTTTCCCTTTCTGTTGTAAAAATTTTTTTTATTGAACCTGATTGCTTTTGCTTCTTGGGGGAAACTTTCATGAACAGTCAGCAGTTTTAAAATTTTAATTTTTGTAAACATAACATATGATCTGTTTTTTTGGGTTTTGTAATAAACAGTTTATGGGCAAATTTTTTTTATAGATGTCCCCTATTGGTTTTCATGGACCTGTTTTTTCCCCCATAACCATTTCTATCTTACACTATATAAGATTGCCCCCCCTTTTTAAAAAAATTTGATCGGTTCCCCCCCCCGCAGAGAACGCCAATACAGCCTTTTATACCCCCTGGGCAAGACTATAAAATACTTATTTGCTGTTCCCTGATTTCCCCCAAAAATTATGTACCCTTCCCCAAAAGTCCTCAAATTACACAACATCTTGTATCTGTATAAATCCCTAAAAACTGCGTGCTGTAGGGCGTTTTTGTTTTAAACTGGGTTTTTTTTTAAAGATCCATTTATCTGGTGATATTTCGGTAATATAATTTTTCTTATTGCTCAAAAAAAAAACAAAAACCCAAAAAAATTTTTTTTCCATCATTTTCCCCAAAGTATAAACATTTGTATTCCCGAAAAAAAAGACTATATGGTAGTGTTGGAGATTTTTTTTTTTTTGTAAATC
>JAODAL010061873.1:0-20071 GCA_025379985.1 Phyllomedusa bahiana | reverse complement strand
ACTTAGATGCAGGCCCTTTCTACCCTCAGAGCTAATTGTTTTTCCTTAAAGCAGAGTGTCTGTGCCTTTGCAGATGCTTCTACATGGACCCTAATAAGTTTACAGCTCCAAGATGAGCAGTAAGAACTTTCCTTTGATTCTTTGGGGGAACATAGCCTAGTACATTACTTGGCTAACGTTGTCAGTCCCATAGACTTTAAAGAGAGCATTAGTGTTCGTGTTCGACCATTGGAGGCTAGTGAAGAAGAACATTGGACTCAGGTCCTCATTTTAGTGATTGTGAGATTGGACATTTAGGAAGACATGCATGAAATTTGGCGTGTTAACACCAAATTTCATGCGCATTATACAGGCAAAGAATGTGCCTGATTTATTAACCCGCTCTACAGCAGGTCATAAATCAGGCGCATTCTAGCACTAAGGCAACATTTCTGGATCATGTAAACCACTTTGAAATTGGTATACCTGTTCCAGATGCAATGCGCCTAGAAATGCCATAGTGAAGCTATAAATATGTAGCTTTGCTACGGTTCTGGTTTGCCCGTCTCCCGAGATCGGGAGTATTACAAAGCGCCTGGGAGTGGCATGCGGGAGATTTAAAAATGTATGAACGGGGCTGCACCTGATATCAGGCTGAAAAGACGCCAAATATCTGGTACAGCCCCATTCACACATGTCGCCCTTAATCCCTGCCCTGTGGACATTGGATGTACCTATATGTCTAATGTGGGAAGGAGTTCCTGCAAATGGATGTATGGGTATGTATAGGAGATCTGCTTGTGTGCCCGCAAAACCTGAACATGGAACCAGCTGTATATACAGCTAACTTTATGCGCTATTGTCCAGACCGGAGCTTTCTCCAGTTGTGGCAATTAGCCATTTAGATGCCACAGTCAATGGCGACCACGCATTGAAGGAGAATGACAAAGGGAGGGAGCTCCTCCGTCTCCATCAGCATCCCGCTGTGCAATCAAAGGGTGCCAATGGTCTCCATGACAATCTGGAAGTCTAACAAAGGTTCCAGATAGTCTGTGACATCACCATGCCTGGCAGTAATTAACTATTGCTAATACAGCGCTGAGTGTAGCTCCCAATGGGGACAAGTTACAAAAATAAAGTAAAAAAAGGAAATAAAAAGGAAAAAAACACACAACAAGTAAAACACCCACACTTCCCTTTCCCCATTAAAATGGCAATAACCCTAAAAGATCAAAAATGTAAAATATAAAAGTAAAAATAAATAAAAAAACAATGTCAGAATTGTGATTTTTATTCATCCTGCTGCATATGAAATAGAATAAAAATGATCAAAAAAGTCATATAAGCCTCAAAGTTGTATCAATGAAACTGTCAGTTCGTCATGCAGGAAAAAGCCTACACAGCTCTTTATACGGTAAAATAAAAAGCTTATGACTATCAGGATTTAGCGATGCATTAACATTGTTTTACTCAATAAAAACACTTTTTTCAGTACTAAAACATAAAAAAAAAATTCGGTATCATTATAATTGGATCGCCCAACAGAGTTAAACTAACATGTCATGTATACAAGACGGTTAGCATTGTAAAAAATAAAAATTAAAACCAGGATTGCTGTATATTGTTCATTCTACCTGCCAAAAATCTTTATAAAAAATATAATTACTGAAAACATCAACTCATCCCACAAAAAACAAGCCCATAATCAGCTCCAAATGCAGAAAAATAAAAAACTTATGGCTGTCAGAATATGATGACATTAAAAACCAATTAATTACGAAAGCATTTGTATTTTGTAACAGTAGTAAAACATAAAAAACTATATCAAATTAATATTGTTGCACTTATACTGACCAGCATAGTAAAGTTATCCTGCTATTTATGCAGCACAGCGAACGCTGTTAAAAAGAAACCCAAAAAACAATGGTGGAATTGCTTTTTTTTTTTTTTTTATTATACAGTCATATGCTAAAAAAACAGTGAAACACCTGTGACCCCAAAATGCCAATACACCTCTAAATGAATTCCCCTGAGGGGTGTTTCCAAAATGAGGTGTCTCCTGGAAGGTTTCACCTGTTCTAGTACTTTGCAAATACAATATGGCACCCACCAATATCTGCCTTTCAAAAGCCAAATAGCGCTTCCGCCCTTGTACACCCTGCCATGTGCCCAAACAGCAGTTTTCACCCAAATATAGGGTTTTAGAAGAAAATGCATTACAAATTTTGGGGTGTTTGTGCTCCAGAATTACTTGTGAAAATGAAACATTTTCAGCTAAAACTGTACATTAATTAATTTTCATTTTTCATTTTAACACTTAATGCAAAAAAAAATCTGTGAAGCACCTGGGGGTCAATATACTCATTACACCCCTGGATATGTTCGTTAAAAAGTTAAGTTTTCAAATTGAGGTCATTAAGAATAGTACCTTAGGTTGTTCTCAAACTTGAAATGGTGCCTAAAAAATATTCTAATGAAAATGAGACCCCAAAATCCAGTCAGATAGTGGACTAGGGCCACATATGGGATATCTCTGAAAACGGAAGAATCAAGGAAAACGATAGTGAGCTACATATCTCTGGTAACATCTATTGTTTTCCAGTAAACAATGGGTTAAAATTAAAAATCTGTAAAAAAGTGACATTTTTAAATTTCACCTCCACTTTGCCTTAATTCCTGTCAAACACCTAAGAAATTTTCTAAATGCTGTTTTGAATATTTCAATTTATAAGCCCCTTAATGTTGTAAAACACTAAAAAGACATTAAAAAAGATGTCAATATAAACATATGGTAGATGCTAGTTCTTAACTATTTTGTGTGGTATAACTATATATCTTACATGCAAACATTTTTGAACTATTTTTTTCCAAATATTTCACAACATTTTGATATTATTTACAAATGAACAAGAATTGTCTGAGCCAAAATGTATTACTTACTTAAAAGCATAATGTGTCAAGAGAAAACAATCTGTGAATCACATGGATTAAAGTATCAAAAAGTTATTCTCACATAAAGTGACATTTCAGATATTAAAAATGGGGCTCCGTCATACAGGTCAGAACTGGCTGCGCTCTTAAGGGGTTAATTATTTGTTAACCCCTTCTCGACCTTGGACTTACCTGTACATCCTAGCAGGAAGTAACTTCATGCGGGCTCTCAAAAGGGGCCCGCACGATCATAACATGGGATCAGCTGTAAATTACAGCTCCAGTGAGCTCTGGCCATGGGTGATTCACCCCTTATCTGCTGCAATCTATCGCAATCTTGGCAACTGTGGGAAAGAGATGTAAGCCGTATACCGAGGGCAGGTTTACCGGAATACAGCGAAGTCACGACTCCAGCACCAGCTCAACAACAGTTTGTTTAACTGAATTCTCTGAAACAAGATGGAGAACAGATCCCCCAAACACAAATTTACAAATACGTATCCCGGGCCCCTGTGCTGCAGAGCACGTCGCCAGACGAGTACTCTCTGGATGCCCGGTAACTTTACCTAACCGTGGGGTTCGGAAAGGCCGATAACCCCTTACCTTCTTAATACCGTAATCACCAACGGGAACAATTGTGTGCGGTGGCAGCTGCAGGGGGCTCGTGGTGCAGCACAGCAGCTTACACAGCTTTAATGATTTACCCACTTCCCTCTCAAACACACAGGTGACACAAATTTTCCCTCACAGATGAACCGGTTCTAGTAGCTAATGGTGCACTAGTAAACTAGTAAAAGTCCTGAACAGGAGGATGTTTTTGGGGAAAAACCCTCCTTTGGCCTGTAAACTGAGCCTAAACTAACTAAACTAATATCAGGCCTTCTCACAGTCCTGAGCTCGTTGCCGTGCACGCATCCGCTGAGGTACCTTACAGATGGCCGGCAATTCCTGTTCTCAGGTGCAGATGGATGGAATGGATGGTCCGGCTGCAGACAGTCCTCTCTATCTTGGCAGCTTGTCCTTCTTGTCCAGGAGTTCTCTCTCTCTCTGTGATGGCGTCTGTGTAGACAGGCAGGCTCTCCTTTGTCCCTGGAACGACTGTGAATCCTTTAGCTCAAATGTCTCTGTCTGTTCTCCTCTGAGTTTCTAGCAGCTTCTAAAATGGCTGCTGCATGTGTCAGTCTTATACCATGTCCCTCATTTGCATATACTGGAAACTGGACATAGCGGCATCTTGTGGCCAAACAGTAGAATACAAAGAAATATTTCACAACGGTCATGCATGGGATCTTACTTGGAAAACACAGGGAGGCTATCCCACTATCCCACAGAGAGAGGGAGGAAGCTCACTCTGTCCTCATCTGAGCAGCTGCAGCACGATTGCGTCTGTTGATGGCTTACCTGACAGCCCTGAAAGTCTAACAAAGATTTCTGTGACGTCACTCTGCTCGGCCCTGTCCTGTGGACATGGCCAGGCATAGTGATTGACAGTTGCCATAGAGTACAGCAGTAATGCTGTGCACTTTTTTCCATTGTATTAGTGATCTAAAGATCATTAATACAAGTCCCCTAAGGGTAAAAGGAAAAAAAAAGGAAAAAAGTAAAAAAAAAAGTGCAAAAAAGTAAAACACAAGCATAAAAAATAAAAACACGTACACCACCCTTTTCTCCCTTACAAATTTCGACAACCCCAAAAAAGATCAAAAGTAAATAAAGTGCACATTTTATATTGTCGCTTGCGTAACAACCTACCCTATAAATTTGTCACAGTGTTTAACCTGCAAGGTGAACGCCATAAAAAAAAAAAATGTGCCAAAATGTGTTTTCCTTTTTTAATAAAAGTGTTTTTATTGTGTGAAACCAGTAAAAGATTACAAAAATATTCAAATTGGGTATCACTGAAATCATATCAACCTGCTGAGTAAAACCAGCATTACATTTATACCACACGGTGACCGTTGTAAAAAATAAAAATAAAAAACACTAACAGGATTGATGGATTTTGTTCAAAACACCTCACAAACACCTTGATAAAAATCCATCAAAACATCATATGAGCCCCATTATGGTACCACTAAAAACATCAACTCATCCAGCTGAAAACAAGCCCATAATCATTTCCATATACAGAAAAATAAAAAAGTTATGACTATCAGACTGTGAAGACATAAAAAATTATTTTCATAAATGCATTTCTATTGTGTAAAAGTAATAAAACATAAAAAACTATATAAAATTTATATCACTGTGACTGTACCGACCTGCATAGTAAAATTATCATATCATCTAAACAGCACAGTGAATGATGTAAAAATGTAGTCTAAAAAACAATGGCGAAACTGCGTTTCCCCCCACTGATAAAAAAAAAACAAAAAACAGTGGAACACCTGTGCGCCCAATATGCACAATACATCCCTAAATGAGATCCATAAGAGGTGTTAAATCCAAAATGGGATGACTTCTGGCAAGTTTCCCCTGTTCTGGTACTATGGGGGTTTGTAAATGCGAAATTGCACCCACCAAAATCTGTGTTTCAAAAGCCAAATAGCGCTCCCTTCCTTGTACGACCTGCCCAAACAGCAGTTTATACCCATATATAGGGTACTGCCAAACTTGGAAGAAAATGCGCAACATATTTAGGAGTGCTTTTTTTTACGGGATTCCTTGAAGAAATTAAACATTTTCAGCTAAAATTGCAGATGGTTGAATTCATTTTCATAGCATAACTCTAAAACAATCCGTGAAACACCTGTGGAGTTAATATGCTTACTGCACACCTGGACATATTCCTTGAAGAATGTAGTTTTCAATAAGGGATCTTTTTAGGGTTGTTTATTGAAGTTTAGTACCTTCGGGTACCCGCAAGCCTGAGATGGTGCCTAAAGAAAATCATAATGAAAATAAGACCTCAGAGTTCAGTAGGTGCTCCTTCTATTCTTAGGCTTGTGTCTGCACCAAATAGCGCAATACAGCCACATATGGGATATCTCTAAAAACAGCAGAATTGGAAGAATTGATGTTGACTTGCATTTCCCTGGTCACATCTACTATGTTCCAGTGAATAATGGATACAAATTGAAAATCTGCAGAAAAAAGTGAAGTTTTAAAATTTCCCTTCCACTTTGCTTTAATTTCTGTGAAATACCTAAAGGGTTAATAATCTTCTTAGATGCTACTTTAAATAAATAAAGGGGTGTAGTTTCTTAGATGAATTCATTTATAGGAGTAGCTAACATACAGGCTACTGCTACTAAATTTCTAAGCCCCATAATGCTGTGAAAATATAAAGAGACATTTAAAATTGATGCCAATGTACAGTAGACATATGGCAGATGCTAATTATAAACTATTTTGTGTTAAATAACTATCTTTCTTACATGCAGAAATTTTTGAACTTCATGGGAGAAGTTAAGGGCAGAGAAATCTACTTTCTCCTTCTAAAACATGACCTGCTTTAAAAGTAGGACCATACATTATTAAATAGCAGACCTTTAAAACACACAAAAAAGAAGTTGAAATACAAAAACCTTTTAAGGCAAGGCACTTGCTTTCCTACATTTCTATGTGACTTATGCATAATTTCTTCTTTCAGCTTTTTCGAATGTGAACACCATACTCATTCGAATATTATTCTCTGGAGCTGCTTGGACATCAATTCACTTACAGGACACACCATAGTAAGGAAAAGATTGACAGGTAAAAACAGCGACATAATGATGAGAATTTACCTTCAATAAATAATTTTGTCAGTGATCAAAACTTTCTTTTGAAATCTTTTTTTTTACAACAAGCCAACCTGTATCACCATCATTCTCCTTATCACAAATGTCAGCTAGTAATCTTATGAGATTTCATTTTTCAATTAGGTATTTGCACACCATCCCCATTACCAGTACAAAAAAATACACTTTTTGTTAGCTTTATTGAGGTCAGACAGGCGCTAGTAATAGAGAACTCAAATGTTGACAGAAAGGACAATCTGTTACAAAGACCAGGATCATCGAAACGCATATTGTCTTCCTGGGACTTGGGTTCAACATATCACTGATCAGGCTGATAGATTACTGGGTGAGACTGTTGAGAATCCAACTGTTATGATGTACATTGGAACCAATGATAAAGTTAGAGGTAGGTGGGGTGTCCTTAAAAGTGATTTATAGAAACTTAGGACAAAAGCTAAAGGAAAGGACCTCCAATGTAATACTTTCAGAAATACTAACTGCACTATGTACCATGAGAGGTAACAGGAGATAAGGAGGGGGAATAAGTGGCTCAAAAATTGTTGCAAGAAGGAGAGGTTTGTTTTTGAGGGGAACTGTGCTGACTTCTCTGTTTGCTAAAAACTTTTAGCACCTAAATGGAGAAGGGTACAGCTGTATTGGAGAAGAAAATAGCTAAGAAGTTGGACTAGTGTTTAAACTAGGGAATGGGGGGAAGGTCAACTACACATATACTGTGCAAGATAGTGGAGATAGAGAACTAGTTCTTAGTAATAAATCATGCTGTGAAGTGGAGGGAGGGGTAGTTTATGAGGACAGGGATAAGACGCCAATTTTTATGCGCATTATAATAGTATAGAATGTGCCTGATTTATTAACCCGGTCTACAGCGGGTCATAAATCAGGCGCATTCTAGCGCAAAACCGACACTTCTGGCTCAGGTAAATCACTTTGAAAGTGGTTTACCTGTTCCAGCAGTAATGCGCCTGGAATTTTCGTACTGAAGTTATAAATCTATAGCTTCGTACGGTTCTAGTGCGCCCCACCTCCTGCACGCCCTCCAGGAGTTTTAAAACTATAGCAAATGGGGCTGCGCTAGATGTTGGGCTGAAAAGACACCCCATTCATACATGTCGTCCTAAATGTCTGAATGAAAATATTACATAGTAGTAGAGGCATGGCTGGATGATAGCTATGACTGTGTGGTTAACTTATAGGGTAAACTTATAGGGTTACAGTTTGTTTAGAGAAGATCATAAAAATTGGAGAAGGGGAGGGATACGTCTTTATATAACATCCTGTCTAAAGCCATCAATGTGGAAAGATATAGATATGAAACATGTTGAAGTTCATTATGGGATATAATACCCATAATATATGGGAATGGGGGTAATAACAATAATAAATTGTATTAGCAGTCTGCTATAAGTCATTAGATATAAAAGAACCCATGGAAGATGTACTCTTCAGACAAATAGATGAGGCGGCTAATCATAATAATGTTGTTATTATGAGTGACTTCAACTACCCCAACATATATCGGGAAACTGTTTTTTGGCAATAACTAAAGAAAGTTACCTTTCCCAACTGGTGCAGGAGCCAGCTAGAGGAAAGGCCCTTTTGAACTTAATATCACTAACAGACCTTACAGAGTAACAAAGATTCGGCTTGGGGGCACCTAGGAAATAGTGATCCCAATATAATACATTTCCAATTATGCTTCAACAGAGTTTTTTTCTAGAAGCCACAAAAAACATTAAACTTCAAGCTTAATTCAATCTGTTTAGAGAGGCTCTTAACTCCATTGACTGGGACAAGGTCTTCAAAAATAACAGAACAGATAATAAATGGGATGTTTAAAATAACCTTAAAAACTCACTGTGAAAGATACAAACCATATAGAAAAAATATTAGAAATAAGAAAAAGAAACAATGTGGATCAACAAAGATGTAAAGGAGGCAATAAAAAAAAAAAAGAAAACATTTAAAGGGAACCTGTCACATAGGTTGTCAAGAAAAGTGAGCCCACTTGAGTGTTGATGGCCTGACTTGGGGTGTATCATGATGTTGCACTCCCCCTAGGGACACGCAACGTCAGCCGGATACGGTTTCACAGTTAAGCCCTGTCCACATGGGCACAGGAAGTGTGAGAGGATACCCCACTTGCCTACAACCCTGAATAGCTGGAAGAATTCTGTTTACCCACAATGGTGAAACAGAACTTTGCCAGCCCTGTAGACTGCCACCAGTTCCTCATTAGTTATAAGACCGGTCCGTTACAGACTTATAGCAAGGCCAGAAACCAGCCCGGGTAGCGATATATTAAATACCGAGAAAATACAGACCTATGGTGGCGCTCAAGCAGTAGGTATGAAAACCGAAATAATAAAGTTTTTAGGTGAAGCTAACAAAATAGGAACCGGGAAACATCCCAAATGAATTATGTCAGTTTTATTTTCAGCAAGTAATAGTCATTAAAAGACATACAATATATAGCATGAAAGAAATAAGAACAAAGGTACTATGCGTTTCGCATAGGCACATGCCACGCTTCCTTGGGTGCAATGGTCAAAGTTTACAAGCCAACATCTTATATAACTATTACCTATAATGACATCATAATGTCAAATGTTACAGAAAAGAAAAACTATAAATGCGAAAATGTAGGAGACATATAAAGAAACATATAAAACATCACACATTTTTTTGAATTGGGAAAATTGTTTCAAAAAACAATTAAAAGCATGTTAAAATGCTTAAAAATAGCTTTAATTGGCTTTTTAGTTGCTAAATAAAGAAAAAAAAGGGGGTTTAGAAGAAACAGTTCAAAAGTTGATGAGTAATCCCTAGTATGGGATTATCTCAGTCAGTTAATTAGATGTGTGGATGATAAAGAAGAATAAAAGGAGAAAAAAATGTGATTCATATATCTGTGAAAAGAGGTCATATATAAGGTGAAAAAAGGTCATGTGAGATTTAGATGAGTGATAATATGAAATCTGAAAAACTGAATTGAAATAAACACTGTGGGAATCATATGAGGTGTGATGTAATAAGAGATGGAGTCATTTAAGTGAAATGCAGCTCAGAAAAGCATACATCAACAACGAAAAGAAAAACATATACCAAAAGAAAAATCGAAAAAAACATATGGAATAACACAATAGATTCCGATATGGTTCATCTGATATACGAATCGCTAAATGTTAATGTGTTGGGAGATGGAGTCATGTTTAGTGAAAGTGTAATAGGGTGGGGAAAAATATGGCAAAGAAAAAATGGAAAAAAAATATATGCCAAAGAAAAAATGTGAAAAAAAGAATATAATATAATGTGATAGGGTAAGAGAACAAAAATAATAAAATATAAAATATATATATATATAATATATATATATATTTTATATATAATATTATATATTATATATATATTATATATATATATTATATGATATATTTATTACAGGTGGTATAATTATTGGATACATTCTTTGCCTTATTCAGACCATATGATGCCAAGGTATTGAGCTCAAAGATTCAATACATTTCCCTATTGATGAGGCTCTGGAGACAATTAAATTCCCTAGTGGTATTTGTTCGATGGGCTGAATTTGATACCGTGGGTTTGGATCATTATTATGCTCAAGATCAAAATTCTTTGTGAGGCTAGGAATCAGTTTTTTATTTTTAGTATTGAAATGGTGATTATTTAAACGCTTAGACAGCTTTGTAATGGTTCTCCCACATACTGTTTTCTGCATGAACAGGTGATAAGATATATCACATAGGTCAAGTTGCAGGATAAATGAGAATGAATCTTATATGTATTGTTAGCAGTGGAAGAAGAAAACGTATTTTGACATAGAAGGGAAGAGCAACATTTGCATGTTGGATGATTGCATTTAAAAAAAAAATTTCCCTTTGTTCAGAGGTCTCAGTACTGGTTGCATGTGCACTCAGCTTACAGGGAGCCAAGATATTTTTTAGGGTCTTCGCTTTCTGGTATATTATTCTGGGCTTTGCTGGAATTAAGGGCTTTAGAAGGGAGACATGTATGAAGGAAGGTGCTTTGAAGTGATTTGTCGTTTTCAGTTTTCGAATTCTCGTTTTCAGTGTATAATGCGCCTGAATGTATGAAAGAAGTGTAAAGTTCGACGCGCCTTGTCTATGTGTTAGGCGCATTACGAAACATGTATAAAGGCTATAGACAGGTTGAAAATAAAAGTAAAATCATTAGAATACAGTAGTATGTCAGTGGATAGAAACTATGGTACTGACCTTGCTCAGTGGACCACAGGTCCCAGTAAGACCTGTGCTGTGCTGGCTCTTGCTGTATGTAGAATAAAGGGTGAGAACAGCAAAAATATATTTCAAATTTAATGTAGTAAAAGTTAAAAATTGTAAAATCTGAACAACAACATCAGTGGGTTATTTAATGTAAAACTAGTTTTAGATTCTATTAAATTTAAATACATTTTATAGGAGATTTTAATATTTTTGGGATATTATATATTTTTATATTAATTTTATATGATTATAAATTAATATAGTTTGATAATTATCAGAAATGACTTTTTATTAATGTACTGGTGTAAGTTGAGAAATAAGGGATATTTTTTGCCCAAATGGCAAATCTAGCTCCACTTCGACTCATTGAAAAAGGTCTGCCTGTTCGAGCAGTAATGCACCTAGTTTTGCTGAACCACATTCATATATGTGTCTAATATTATGAGTGTGGTGTGACACGCCTCCCGAACGCCCCTTCATGTTAGGCGCATTAGAAAGTGCTGAGTCTTACGAACAATGTGCCTAACAAATACATTAGGCGCATTAGACATCGTAGTCTGCTCACTTAGGCACATTTTACGCCAGAAAAGGGTGAAAAACCTGATCATACATGTCTCCCTTAATTGTACATTTTTGTCCATAAAGATCACATACATTTGAAATGTTTGTATTCTCATATTCCATGGGATGAAAATGTTTAGGAGTATAAGATAACTGTTGAGCGGGTCTCCATTTTTGAGAACATTACATAGAACTTTATGTTGAGAGGAATAGGTGGTTACTGTTACGAGTAGTGCCGCAGCACATGGTCCGGGCTGCGGGCGCACTCGTGTCCCGGCATGTCCCTCTGCGCCCGGGGCGGGTGACACCGCGATCCGTGGGCGCACCCGCAGGCACCCTCTCTCTCCGGACCTTTCTCCTGTTTCTGCTCCCGGCCGGTGCGCGCGTCCCCGCTCCTTCTCTGTCAAATTTAAAGGGCCAGCGCGCCGCTAATTGGGAATGCCTGCCACTGAGTAAGGCTCCACCTCTTCCTGGTCCTCACCGATTCCATAGTGCCCATACCCTATGCAAGGAAGCCTTCTTTACGTTCCGGTTGCCACTTCCGTGTACCAGTCTCTCCGGCTTACGTTTCTCGACCACGAACCTTCGCTCCCTGCCCTGACCTTTTTGTTGATTCGGTTCTGCGTTGCACCTCAGCTACCACCGCAAGGAAGTTGTATCAGGGGTATCGACCTGGTGGAATCCCGCCGCGGCAAGTCCAACCCACCTTGCGGCGGGCTCTGGTGAAAGCCGGGACCCACTTAGACTCCGCTCCCTGGTACGGCTATTACCACCGACTGCGGCGGCCCAGTGGATCCACTACCTAGGTCCATTACAGTTGGAATTGGCCATGGATCCCGCCAAGGTGCCGTTACCTAGTGTTGTCGATCTCACCACCATCGTGGCCCAGAAGACTCAGCAACTGTTGCAACAAGCTCAGCAACTGCATCAGCTGTCCGTTATGGTGCAGCAATTCCTCTCCGCCCAGTCACACCAGCCACCGTCCTCTCCGCAGGTCACATCTTCGGCTGCTGTGGCGACAGTCAGCCCTAACCTCCGGTTATCACTACCAACGAAATTTAATGAGGACCCTAAATCGTGCAGGGGGTTCATCACGCAATGCTCCATGCACGTGGAACTCATGGCCAACCAGTTTCCTACAGAGCGCTCCAAGGTGGCTTTTGCGGTCATTCTCCCCTCTGGAAAAGCCCTGGCCTGGGCCACTCCACTTTGGGACAGAAGCGACCCATTGACGTCCGACCTCCAGGCTTTCCTGGCAGAGTTCCGCAACGTCTTCGAGGAACCTGCGCGTGCCTCAAATGCCGAGACGGCCCTTTTGAATCCACGTCAAGGTGACTCCTCCGTTGGGGACTACATGGTGCAGTTCCGCACTTTAGCCTCGGAACTCTCCTGGAATGAGGCGGCCCTGTGCGCCACATTTAAAAAGGGGCTCTCCACTCGAGTAAAGGATGTGCTGGTGTCGCGGGATTTGCCCTCTTCCCTGGGTGAACTTATCCATTTGGCCACCCGCATCGACGTGCGTTTTCGTGAGAGGCAGTAGGAACTCAGTCAAGAACGCGAGCCCTTCCGTAATCGCCGCCTGCCCCGTTTGGCCCCTGTGTTCCAACGACCTCCTTTGCCACCCCCGCTAATTGCTTCAGAGGAGCTTACGCAGGTGGATAGAGCTCATCTATCCCAGTAGGAACGTACGCGATGGCGGGAGAAGAACCTCTGCCTATTTTGTGCCAGTCCGGAGCACTTTCTTCGAAACTGCCCACTATGCCCAGAAAACGCATGAACCTAAGCCACGTGGGAGAGGCTTTTTTCTCCCACGTGGGAGAGGAATTTTATGGATGCAGCCTTGGTGACGAAGCTTCGTCTTCCGCTGACTCGCCTTAAGAAGCCGCTGGCCAT
The DNA here is from genome assembly GCA_025379985.1 of Phyllomedusa bahiana. NCBI lineage: Eukaryota > Metazoa > Chordata > Amphibia > Anura > Hylidae > Phyllomedusa > Phyllomedusa bahiana. The sequence continues at coordinate 6,702 of JAODAL010061873.1, read as the reverse complement.
CTCCTCTGTAAGCGGAGAACTCCTGAGGGACTCCATCCAATTCCACAATGAGCCGGTGTTCTTGCATATTGAAGTGCTACACAAGGATAAAATCATGTTTTATGTGCTTCCCCGCTCCTCTTCAGCAATCCTGTTGGGGCTGCCATGGCTGCAGTACCATGCCCCTACACTGCACTGGAAAACAGGCGAAGTAACGCTTTGGGTTGTCTGGTTGCACCTCGCCCGGTGCCTCCCACTTCTCAATCAATGCCCTTGGAATCCCTGATAGGCCTACCTGCGGAATACCAAGACTTTGCGGATGTTTTCTCGAAAAAGCAGGTGGAGACCTTGTCTCCACATCGTCCCTACGACTGTCCCATTGACCTGCTACATGGCACGAGCCATCCTCAAGGCAGGGTTTATCCACTGTCGGTTCCCGAGACCGAAGCCATTTCGGCATATATACAAGAAAATCTGAAGAAGGGCTTTATCCACAAGTCAACATCTCCAGCCGGTGCCGGATTCTTCTTCAGGAAGAAAAAAGATGGCTCGCTACGCCCCTGTATAGAGTACCGCGGACTGAATAAGATCACCGTGAAGAACCATTATCCGTTACCGCTGATCACGGAGCTCTTCGATCAGCTCCGTGGGGCCAAGATTTTCTCCAAATTGTATTTACGTGGGGCCTATAATTAGAGATGGGCGAATTGATTCTAACGAAGTGGAATTCGTTTAGAATTTCAGGAAAACTTTGGTTCGGAATGAAGTCGAACTTTGGGGTACTTCGCATGAACGAAGTGTGCTTTTGATTGATAAAATGGCTGTGAGCACATGGCGTTACATGGGGCAAAGAACTCTGGGAGGAAGAAGAGCATAGCCTGCATTACATGTGCAGAGATGAAGCCAATCAGAGACCGGCGGGATTCTGTGACGTCACCGCACTATATAAATCCGGGCGTGACGCTGGGAGCTCATACCGCTCTCACTGTCCTGATTAGGGAAGGTGCTGCCGCGGCTGCTTATGATAGCTGATACTAAAGAACTAATTTTTATACAGTGATTTTTGGGGGGTGTCTCAGCTTGTATCAGAGACTGCTTCTCTTAACGTTCTATTTCTGATTTTGTGGGGTATTGGATCTGAAGTCCAGTGTGTGTCCAGTGCGGCTGCATATACATTTTAATGCTATCTGCTCACAGCTCATTGAATATCCAAGGGTGATCTAAGCCTGTTCCTGTTGTATTCATTTAAAGAAACAGCGTTTTTAAAATGCAAATACCACTTCATTTTTGGCTGCTCAATTCTTTTGCGCAATTTACATCCAGGGGTTAATTAAGCATTGTTCTGCTGTTGTGGTAACTAAAAGAAACCGTTTATTTCACCGCCAAAAAATACATTTTTCCTGTAGCATAATTCACAAGCGAAGGTTAATTACAAGTTTTCCTCTTGTTGTGTGGTGTAAAAAACACGCCATTGTAACACGCTACAAAGCTCGTAGTTTTTTGGTTGCTCAATTCTTTTGTGCAATTTACATCCAAGGGTTAACTAAGTATTTTTCTGCAGTTGTACTCAGTAAAAGAAACTTTGTTTTTCACCACCACAGAGGAAATTCTGGAGCATAATTCATATCCAAAGGTTAATTAAGCCTGTTTGTGCTTTTATATTCAGTAAAATACACAGAGTTTTTAAACGGCAAATACAAGTCAATTTTTCCTTCCAATTTGTGGAGCACAATTTACAGTATATCTAAGGTTTACCCAATCTTGTTACTGGGTTCATTTGGCGTCAAATACAGGGTGTGTATTTATCATATACAGATATCTTCATCAAACAGTGTCTGTACATTTTAGAACAAACAGTATGTCAGACAGAGAGGTGGCAAGCTCTTTACATGCGAGTGGCAGTGGCACAAACATTCCTGGAGCAGGCCCAGGTCGCAGCACAGCAAGGGAACGTCGCAGCAGGGGTCACTTGGTGAGGCCACAACTGCCGCTGTCATCTAGCGGCCGTGTGCTGACTAGCAACCCAAGGGGTCTTGATTGGTTGACTAGGTCATCCATTTCCTCCCAGATGACATCTGACAACCCCAGCCAAGAGTCGGTGAGAACTTCAGACACAACCCTTAGTTGGCATGGCCCGGGAGCGGGTCAGCGGCCCTCACCTGTCCTCAACCCGCCTCTGTCCCATGCGGCTCCCTCAGCCAGAGATCTACTTTGTGGTCTGGGCTCAACGCCACTATATAGCGAGGATGAACAATTTGAGGAGGGCAGTCAGAAGAAATGGGGCCAATATCCCCTGCTTCCTGCAGTAGGCGGCAAAGTATAGATGTTGAGAGTGGCATGGGAGGTCATGTTGTGAGGGGTCAGCTTCTGCATACCAAGACCAATGATGAGGACAGCAGTGACGATGAAACACAAAGAGATGATGATGTAGCCGCCCGCACTTGGGAGCCGGGTGAGCTTCATCATCGTCAGGAGAAGAGGGCGTCAGCTTGCGCGTCAGGCAGCGGCGCAGCCAGCAAGTGGGTTGTGTGGCCGTGAGTCAGCAGGGTAGCAGCAGTGTGAGGTCGGGAGCCAATCGGCCACGGGGTAAAAAACCCGCTTCGCAGGTCCAAGAAAGTAGCGGCACAGGGGCTCAGCGAGGCAGCGGCGGCAGTAGTCACTCAGTGCGGAGCGTTGGCAGTGAAATCCAATACTCGGCGGTGTGGCAGTTCTTTGCTAAGACACAGGAGGAGCCGAATATGGGTATATGTAGAATCTGTGGGCAGAAAGTGAAGCGTGGCCAGGGAGCTAACGTTGGCACCACGGCCCTGCGTCAACACATGCAGCATCACCATCCGGTGGCCTGGGAGAAACGTGGCTCAGATGTGGTGGTCCATCCTGCCGCCGCAGCAACAGCAGCAGCAGCGCCCAGTGGCACGCATGCCATTTCAGCCAGTCAAGGCTCCACCACCTCTGCAGAAGGGAGCTGTTTCTCTTTGACATCATCTCCCGGTCCAGATGCTCCTGCTCCTCGCTGCTCATGGCACCAGCAGTCGTTCAGCGAGGCGATTGCAAAGAGACAACAGTATGCGTCCAACCATCCTAAGGTGCAGCAGCTGACCGTGCTCCTGTCCAAGTTGTTGGTACTGCAGTCCCTCCCTTTCCAAATGGTGGACTCTGCACCGTTCAGAGAACTAATGGCTTGTGCCGAGCCGAGATGGAGAGTTCCAAGCCGTAATTTATTTTCCAAAAAGGCAGTACCAGCCCTTCACAAATATGTAGAACAGAAGGTGGGCCAGTCCTTGAGCTTATTGGTTTGTTCCAAGGTGCACAGCAGCGTGGACGTCTGGAGCTGTAACTACGGTCAGGGCCAGTACATGTCCTTTACGGCCCACTGGGTGAATGTGCTTATTGCCCAGGCACACCAACAACTTGGACAGGAGACGGCGCTTTCTCCTCCACGTTGTCAAACTGCAGCTCCTACGCCAATGTCCGCCTCCTCCTCCTCCACCACCATCTCAGCCTCCACAAGTACTGCTCCATCAAACCACATGTGTAAGGCACAGTGGTGTCACGCAGTTCTACACCTGACTTGCCTTGGCGAACGAAGTCACACAGGGGAGGAACTGCTCCGCGTCATGCAGCAAGAAATTGATGTATGGCTTTCTCCGTGCCAACTGCAAATCGGAACCATGGTGACGGACAATGGGATGAACATGGTGTCCGTGCTGCACCGAGGAGGGATGGTCCATGCGCCCTGCATGGCGCATGTGTTCAATCTGGTTGTTAAAGATTCCTGAAGTCTTCCCCCGATCTTCAAAAGATTCTGAAAATGGCCAGGAAACTGTGCACGCACTTCATCCATTCCTACAAAGCCAGGAACACCCTCCTCGAGTTGCAGCGGCAGAACGACCTCCCAAAACACACTATGATATACAATGTTACCACCCGTTGGAATTCCAGCCTGCACATTTTGGAACAGACTTTATTAACAGAGAAAGGCCATTAACGATTTTTTTGATGATCCAGGTGGACAGGAGTACTCCCCTGTGTAAGTTTGATGTCAGCCAGCTCATGCGTGACACCTGCCATTTGTTGAGGCCATTCGAGGAGGCCACGTTATTTGTCAGTCGCCAGGACTACGGGATGAATAACGTCATTCCACTGCTTCATGTCCTGGAACAGATGCTGAAAAATCTGTCTGGGCAGGGGACTGGAGACGTGGCGACTACATCTCACGGCCACATGAGTCCGGGGTGGACTGAAATGGAGGAGGAGGAGGAGGACATTGGAGCAGAAGCATTGTCTGGTGAAATGAGTGGATTTTCTACACAGGTGACAAGAGAGGAGGAGCAGGAGCAGCTGGAGGAGGTAGACTGAGATGAGGAAGACGAGGCAGATGACCTGCAAGCACCGTGGCAGTATACAGTGGAGATGGAGGCAGGGAGTCCCTCTGAGTCACTTGTGCATATGGCCCGCAGCATGCTGATTTGCCTGGCTAGTGACAGCCGAATAGTCACCATCCGGCAGAGGGATGACTTCTGGCTCTCCACCCTATTGGACCCTCGCTACCGGTCCAAAATGGGAGCCTTTTCCCAGCTATTGAGAGGGAGGACAAATACTCAAATACTATAGGGAAATCCTCTGTAGACAGGTCTGACTGGGGGGGTTCTTCAGCGCTCACGTACCACTGCCGCGACTGCTGGGGGAAGGTGGGGGAGTAGGAGCAGTACCAGCTCCATCAGCAGCAACCTAAGTCTGGAGTCCCTGATGAGCAGCTTCCTTCACCTGCCTAGTGAGGAGGGCAGTCGCCAGCAGCAGCAGGACCTGGAACAGACCCTGAACCAACAGGTGGTGGCCTACTTGGACAGTACTCTGCCACCCCAGTTAGAAGATCCACTGGACTACCGGGCAGCCAAACTGGATGTGTGGCCGCAACTTGCCGAGTTTGCAGTGGAGAAGCTGTCCTGCCCGGCCAGTAGTGTGGCATCAGAGCGGGTGTTCAGTGCGGCGGGGGCCATCGTTACCCCAAGGAGAACCCGCTTGTCCACAGGAAATGTGGAACAACTGATCTTTGTCAAGATGAATCAGGCGTGGAGCCAGGATTTCCACACACCAATGCCTTAGGCGTCAGACTACATCAGCCATGACGCCTCACCCAAACTGTAAGAAATGAGTCTGGGTTCAAACTACCTGCCTCAGCCACTATTCTGATGCCGCCACCCGCCTGATGCCACACATCTGCTGACAGTTTCTCCATCTGCCACCAACCATCTTTACCAGGGGGCTGGGATTTCCACCCACCTCCACACTGTGTCTTTGGGCCACTTTTTTGACCTCATGTGCTGTGCTGTTGCTGTTGCCGTGACATCCACACAGTGTCATTGTGCCACTGTCTGACCTCATGCTGTTGTTCCTGCCTCCGTCACCTCCACTCTCTGTCATTGTGCCACTCTGTGGCCTACTACTGTTTTTGCCACCTCCAGAATGTCATTGTGCCACTCTCTGACCTCATGCTGCTGCCGCCATCACCTCCACTCTCTGTCATTGTGCCACTCTGTGGCCTACTCCTGTTTTTGCCACCTCCAGAATGTCATTGTGCCACTCTCTGACCTCATGCTGCTGTGACCTCCACTCTCTGTCATTGTGCCACTCTGTGGCCTACTACTGTTTTGCCACCTCCAGAATGTCATTGTGCCACTGTCTGACCTCATGCTGCTGCTTCCGTGACCTCCACACTCTGTCATTGTGCCACTGTGTGGCCTACTACTGTTTTTGCCACCTCCAGAATGTCATTGTGCCACTCTCTGACCCCATGCTGCTGCCGCGTCACTCCACTCTCTGTCATTGTGCCACTCTGTGGCCTACTACTGTTTTGCCACCTCCAGAATGTCATTGTGCCACTGTCTGACCTCATGCTACTGCTACCATCACCTCCACTCTCTGTCATTGTTCCACTGTGTGGCCTACTACTGTTTTTGCCACTTCCAGAATGTCATTGTGCCACTCTCTGACCCCATGCTGCTGCCGCCGTCACCTCCACTCTCTGTCATTGTGCCACTCTGTGGCCTACTACTGTTTTGCCACCTCCAGAATGTCATTGTGCCACTGTCTGACCTTATACTGCTGCTGCTGTGACCTCCACACTGTGTCATTGTGCCACTCTGTGGCCTGCTCCTGTTTTGGCCACATCCAGAATGTCATTGTGCCACTGCCTGACCTCATGCTGCCGCTGCCATGCCCTCCACACTGTGTCATTGTGCCACTCTCTGACCTCATGCTGCTGCTGCTGCTGTGACCTCCACTCTCTGTTATTGTGCCACTCTGTGGCCTTTTACTGTTTTTCCACCTCCAGAATGTCATTGTGCCACTGTCTGACCTTACACTGCTGCTGTGGCTGCTGCTGTGACCTCCACACCCTGTCATTGTGCCACTCTCTGACCTCAAGCTGCTACCGCCGTCACCTCCACTCTCTATCATTGTGCCACTCTGTGGCCTACTCCAGTTTTTGCCACCTCCAGAATGTCATTGTGCCACTGTCTGACCCCATGCTGCTGCCACCATCACCTCCACTCTCTGTCATTGTGCTACTCTTTGGCCTACTACTGTTTTTGCCACCTCCAGAATGTCATTGTGCCACTGTCTGACCTCATGCTACTGCTGTGGCTGCTGCCGTGACCTACAAACTGTGTCATTGTGCCACTGTGGCCTTTCCTGTTTTTTGCCCCCCTCCAAATGTCATTG
>JAODAL010061872.1:0-20071 GCA_025379985.1 Phyllomedusa bahiana | reverse complement strand
ACGGGAAGCGCCGAAAATGGCGCGATATTAATAATTAATGCACAGATTTTAAACCCAAAAATTTATCGCGGTACTAAAAAACCCGATAAAAAGAAAATACCGTCCCGATTTCAACTTTGTCGATAATAACCCCAAAACCCCTAAAGAGCAGTTGCTAACCACCCATCCACTAGGGGGCAACTCCCTTAAAAAAAAAACTGCACAGGGATAAGTACCAGTTTACACCCAGTCGCAGAAAAGCCACAATCAACACAGGAGAGATTCCAAATGAAAAAAGTACTGTAAAACATCCTTACACACCTTACTGTCCATAAAGGGGTTGTTTCTTTTGCATTTCAATTAAACCCGAATTTTACATACTCTATATAAAATACACATATCCCTTTTTTCTCACTATTTTGCAAAAATCAGAAAAAACCCTTAACCCTTTTTGGGTCATTGGTTTAACAAAATTTATATTGTATTTGCCAAATCCCAAAATAATGAGTAAAAATTTACTACATTTCAAATGTTTTTGGTAGCATTGCCCAAAAAACATATGACTTGGGCAAATTTTTTTGGATTCCTTCCCAAAAGTTTCTCCAATAGTTGTAGGAATTTTGGGCCCTTCCTCGTGAATGAACTAGTGTAAATGACCAGTTTGTAGGTGGCCTTGTTGCACCTGCCTTTTAGATTTGTCATAAATTTTCAATAGGATTGAGATCGGGGGTTTGTGAGGGCCCCTCCAAAGCATTAATTGGTTATCCTTAAGCCATTTGTAACCAGTTTGGCAGTTTTCTTTGGTCAATTTTTCATTTGGGGACTCATTTTTGCCCAAGCTTTAGTTTCCCGGTGATTCTTGGGGTTTTCTCCCGTTTGCCAAAAATTCTTTCCTCTATGCCATCTATTTTTTGAAGTGCACCATCCCTTCTGCAGCAAAAACCAAAAATGATCTCCACCCCCTGTTTTCACAGGGGGGATGGTGTTTTTAGGGTTCCAAGCTTCTTCCTTTTTTTTCTAAAGTAACGACGGTCATTATGGCCAAAAGTTTTTTTTTTTCATCAGACCACGGATGTCTCCAAAAAAGTCTTTGTTCCGTGTGCGTTGAAAAAATTAATCTGGTTTTTATATGTTTTTTTGGAGTAAGGTTCTTCCCGGCATTTTTGGCTTTTTAGCCCCTGTTGAACGTACTTGTTTCACTTGGAAAGACACAAACTTCCACTTTCACCGCAGGTCTTTTGCTTTTGTTCTTGGGTTAATAGCACAGTTTACCCCAAAGCATGTTCAACCCCTGAGACATAGAAACATCTTCTTCCTGGGGTATATGGCTGACATTCCCATCTTGTTTGTACTTGCGTAAAATTGTTTGTACAGATGAATAAGGCACCTTTCTAGTAGAACTTCTCAAATTTTTAGAACTCAAACCGAACCAAACAGTTTACTGTTCGTTCGAATAAAGTTTTAGTTCTAATTCAACACTTCATTTTCAGTTGCGTTTTCTGCGGCTTTCTGCACTTTTGGTGTCCATCCAACCAGTGCAGAGCACAGAGAAGTGTCAAAAATGTCATCGCTGAGGTGTAGGGCTCTCATTGACTGCTAAAATCACATGACCATGTTATATATATTTCACTGTATTGCCTTGTGAATGCCATTTTCAGCTCACTCTCTGTACTGTACAGACTGCTCTTAATTAGTTAGATAACATTTTGCTCTCCATAGTGTGAGGGGGATTAGCAGTGTTGACTTCAGCGGACAGACAGTGAAACAAGACTTTAAGTTCAAGTCCAGGTGTTGCCTGGGTTTATTTCAGCAGGTGCAAAACTGAAAACAAAACAAGCCTTAACTTCAGGCTAACAGAAAAATAAAGACCTGCTCAGCTGAGCACTTACTAGACATGGTTTTCCCTCACTAGTCTTTAGTATAGCTCAACATCACAGCAAGGCATCTTCACACTGGGTCTTTCCTCTCAGGCACAGAGTACAAAACAGAACCCAGACACAGGTGTGCAGACCCAGGCTTTAGAGGCCTGACACCAGCCTCACCTGGTGCGTGGGAGTGGTTACCCACCCTACGCTTTGACCACTCCAGGAAAAGCCAACCCGGATAAAAGTGGACTGGAACCGCTTATACTAAACGTGGACACACAGGATCCCTATAACACATCCCGTGATGGATGTAGGGTCGATCAGACTGGCATGCACCAGAGTGACTATGCTCCCGGAATCCAGTAAAGCTGTCACTGGAAAGTCATTCACCTTTATTTGACAGAATTGGTGATCATTTTCCAATACAGTCTCTGCTGAGCATACTGACTGTGCAAATAAAGATCTCCGCCTAGCCATATCACAGTCCATGGGTTCTACCGTAAAGGGACAGTTCGCAGCAACATGTACAGTTCCACTCCACCGCCAACACAATATGTGGCCCCGGTCTCCATGAGTCTCTGCCCTTGCACGGACTGTCCATTTGGGACCTCTCCTCTCCTCTGTATGATCCCCCTCTGAGCCAACTCTCCTTGGGACACTTCTCACTCCCTTCTGATATGGGACAGCCTTACTACACATTCCTGATGGCTTGCTGTTTCCGGGTTGGAGCGTCCAGAAGGCTCAGCTTGTAGCAATTCCTCAGTGGCATTATACCTCTCGACAAGGCTGATGAGGTGTTCAGCATTTTTAGGGTCCCCTTTTCCTACCAAGCGCTGGATCTCCGGGGGCAACTTGTCCAGAACAACCATTTCCACCATCTGCACAGGAATCAACTCCACCGGCCGTAGCCATTTTTTCACCAGGTGGACCAGGTCTTACATCTGAAAACGGGCTGAAAGGTGGTCAGAAAAAGTCCAATTATGCATACCTCGAGCCTACATGTTGGTTTTTACTCCCAAGCGAGCCAGGATCACTCTTTAATTTGGTATAGACCTTGGCATCCTGCTCGCTGAGGTCGAAATATGCCTTCTGTGGTTCACCCGTCAGGAAAGGCTCCACCACCTCAGCCCAGTGATGCACAGGTATATTCTCACGCTCTGCCACCCTTTCAAACACGACAAGATAGGCAACAATGTTGCCCGTGAGTGTCATCTTCTGCAGGGATGTCTGCACAGCAGCACGGGTGGTGGGAAGTGAGCCTTACGTCTTCTGCACACTTTGGACCACAGCTTTGACTTACTCCTGCAGCTGCCTGTTACTGCACTGCTGCTCCTGCAAGGCGAGATGGTTAGCCTCTATCAGCAAGGCGTTTGTTTCAGCCTGAGCTCGCATGGCTTCCTCTTGCACCTTTTGCTGGTTTGCAGTCAGTCATCAGCTGGAGGTTAGAGTTGGCCTGGATTAACTGTTTGAGCAGTTCATCTATGTTAGCAGTCTCTAATTTTTGCACAGCTGCAGCTTTTACCCAGGACATGGGATTTCAGCCAAATGTCTTTTAAACATGTGTATGTTTCTTTGCATCCATTGCCCGCATCCTCCATCATATGTGATGGGGATCAGCAACAGGTAAGCAGTTTGGGATTCAATGGACAGAGACAGTGACACAAGAGTTCTCGGTGACACGCATTGACACGCATTGGTCCACATACTTCCCAAAGCCCCACAGGAGAGCACTCTAGGGTAAATATATCTTCCCTCCACCACTCCACCTGTCACTGTCTCACAATAGACATCAATAGTTAGGGGGTTTGATATTCATGGCTGCATTTTCCCACACCCAGAAGCTGTTATTTGGTGACACATAACGCCTAGTTCTCATATACATGGATATATATTATACAGAGTGCTTGGATTTGCTAAATCATACTCAGTGCCCAAAAGTTCAGTTTTTGCAGTTTTGGGAGTTCAGTAATTGTATAACACACTGTCTCCAAATCTCCTATGTCTCAAATGGGCCTTTTGGGCCCCCTCAGGATACAGGGCCCCATAGCAGCTCCTATCACTGCAATTCCTAAAGCTACGCCCCTGCTTGCAAGCTGTCCTCATCTTTTCAGTTAACCATTGAAAGGAATTAAGTATTTTTGTCGCTCTTAGAGCCAAATTTTCTTCACTAAGTTGTTCCACATATCCAATGTACTGTTATTGATGGTAATTCCAGCTTCTTCTCACCTGTATAGGTATAAAAATTAACCAGAACATCTTCTCCTGTAGACGTCAATGGGGTTCGAAGTTTGAGTTCGAATAGAACTTCGAACTGAACTCACAAAAGTTCAAGGTTCTAATCGAATTAGACCTTTTTACTGTTTGCTCAACACTATGGGTCACATGTATGAAAGCTGTTTAGGTCTAAAACTCACTTTTTTGCCCATAGGTTACTATGGGCAAAAAAATTAGTTTTAGACCTAAACAGCTTTCATACATGTGGCCCTATATGTAAACTTTTGACTTTGCATAAAGTAATAAAAATGCCTTAAAAATTCTCTCTCTCTCATTATTCTGACATTTTGTAAATATAAATAATTTTCATAATTCTAATTGACCTAAAACGGGTAAGGTTTATTCTGATTTCATGTCAGATAGTGAGAAAAACATGCATATCTGTATTTTTATATAGTGTATGTAAACTTCTGGTTTCAACTGTAGGTAAGACTATATAAAGTGTACCAATTTTACAGTTAAGTATGGTACATCATGCTGGCTTACAACCAATTGATGATGCCAGTTGTGCTGTCTAGCACATTTCAAGTGTCCAACATAAAACACTGACACTCTCTGCTCCCTAATATTACAGAAAAAAAAAATACATACTGGAAAAATATCAAATATGAGACATAAGTTGATGCAGTGGCTACTATACTTCCAAGCTCACAACCCACATCAAGGGTACATATTATCTTGCGAGTCCCTGCACTAGAATTGCTAGCAATTTTTTTCTGAGTCTTACATAGAACTGCAGGTGAGGATTTGTCCAAAGGGCCTGATTATGGCTTCCAACAGAAGATCATATTATAGTCATGTGCACAGGGTCTGGGGATGTATTCACGCTTGCAGTTATATTACATTTTTTGCTGCAGTTTTGCTACAAAGTATAAAAAAACTTGGCACTAAATGGGCCCATTTGCATAGTTACATAGTACACTTTAAAAAAGACAGATTTCCATCAACCAATGGTGGGGAAAGATGTGGATGAAGGGACGAATAGGGGTAATTGTGAATATATAACAAACAAAGAAAATTCATTACTTTTGTTTGCTTTGAGCTCTGAAGTCCTCTGCACTATAGATTACATCTCCTGCAATCATGTCACTGCTATTAGAAGAACTGGGAATACGGAGATGATGCTAATCACTGCTATAGAACCACCAACAGCCTAACCAGGAAGAGACAGGAAGCATGAACGTAAAGCTGTTTGTGGCTCTGTGAAACAGCATCTTGAGACAACCCTTTTAAGCTTTGTTTTCCTAACTGATGCAGAATTTGGAACCCTTAAAGCAAAAAACAATCTGCCCCAAAAATTATATTTTATTCCAGGTCCAAAATCAGACTGGATCTAAACATTTTATATGATTACATAAGTATTAATATTATTTAGTAGTAAGTAATTATATAAGCCTTTTTTGAAACCCTCAACTGTTCTTGCTGTGACCAGCTCCTACAGTAGTATGGCTATTTCACAGTTCTCATGGTAAAGAAGGCTTTACTCAGGACTTATCACACTGCCCTTCACAGCGCCAAACAAAAATATTTCACCTCCCTCATCTCAACACTACACAACAACCCAAAACACCTGTTTGACACCTTCCACTCCATCCTAAGGCCTAAAGCTCAGGTCCCAGTTACTGACCTCTGTGCTGAAGACCTGGCCACTCACCTCAAAGAGAAAATTGAAAATATCATGCAAAACATATCTCAGTCCCCAAGTAATACCCAACCCAACCCCTCCCGCTCGTCCACTAATCTACTCTCAGCCCTTGACCCGACGACAGAGGAAAAAGTATCCAGGCTTCTCCTATCTGCTCGCCCCACCACCTGCTCTAGTGACCCCATTCCCTCCCACCTCATCCAGTCTATTTCTCCATCTGTCCTCTCTCACCTTACTGCAATCTGTAACCTCTCTCCACTGGGATCTTTCCATCTTTTTTTCAAACTCGCCATCATAACCCCTTTACTAAAAAAGCCCACTCTGGACCCGTCCTGCGCTGGTAATTATCGACCAGTCTCTAATCTGTTCTTCATCTCTAAACTCCTGAAACGCTTGGTCTACTCTCGTCTAATCAGCTATCTCTCCGCTAACTCTCTTCTCGATCTCCTACAATCAGGTTTCCGCACCCTAAACTCCACGGAAACTGCCTTAATTAAAGTCTCAAATGATCTCCTAACAGCAAAATCCCAGGATAACTACTCCTTGCTGCTTCTCTTGGATCTCACTGCAGCGTTTGACACTGTTGATCACCAACTTCTCCTCAGCATGCTCAGTGCCATTGGCCTCCAGGACACCGCTCTCGCTTGGTTCTCATATTACCTGTCTGATCGCTCCTTCAGTGTCTCTTTTTTTTGGATCTACCTCTGCTTCTCTACTTCTCGATGTTGGAGTTCCTCAGGGATCAGTTCTAGGTCCTCTCCTCTTTTCATTGTACACAGCCCCCATTGGACAAACCATCAGCAGATTTGGCTTCCAGTGCCATCTCTATGCTGATGACACCCAATTATACACCTCCTCCCGTGACATCAGTCCTACTCTCCTACAAAACACCATTGACTGTCTGTCCGCTGTCTCTGACATCATGTCCTCTCTCCATCTGAAACTAAACCTCACTAAAACTGAACTTCTTGTCTTTCCACCATCTAGTAACCAACCCCCCTGCTATTTCTGTTTCTGTATGTGGTACCAACATTTCTCCTAGGCAGCAGGCGCGCTGTCTGGGGGTTATATTAGATTCTGATCTGACCTTCACCCCATATATCCAATCCCTTGCACCCTCCTGTCACCTGCACCTCAAGAACATCTCCAGAATTCGTCCGTTTCTCACTGTGGAAACAACTCAAACTCTCATTGTGGCCCTTATTATTTCTCATCTTGACTACTGTAACTCCCTGCTAATCGGTCTCCCCCTCTGCAAACTCTCCCCTCTTCAATCTGTCCTGAATGCAGCAGCCAGGCTCATCTTTCTCTCCAGCCGCTATACTGATGCCTCTACCCTGTGTCACTCACTGCAATGGTTGCCCATTCAGTACAGGATACAATATAAACTCATCACTCTCACCCATAAAGCTCTCCACAACGCTGCATCTCCCTACATCTCCTCCCTCGTCTCTGTCTACCACCCGACCCGCTCTCTCTGCTCTGCTGCTGATATCAGGTTACACTCATCAATCATCCGAACCTCCCATGCCCATCTCCAAGATTTCACACGTGCGGCACCAGTTCTCTGGAATATGCTACAGCGGGCGATCAGGCACATTCACAACCCTCATAGTTTTAAGAGGGCCCTGAGAACACATCTTCTCAGTCTGGCCTACTAAGATCCCTAACTGTTATCACACACATTTGTCACTCCCTACACTAGGGCACTCACAGGCACTTATCTGTATATAGATGTACTGTCAGGGTGACAGGTTCATCCATTTTTCATGTAAACCACCCTCTATTTATGAAACATGGCTGGACCATTGTAAACTTGGCCCTTCTCACTGTTTGATTCACCCATACACCCTAATAGATTGTAAGATCTCATGAGCACGGCCCTCACACCTTGTGTCTCATCTGTAAGTACTTTTAATGTGTAATGTCTGTATGTTTACCCTTGAATTTGTAAAGTGCTGTGGAATATGTTGGCGCTATATAAATAAAGATTATTATTATTGTTATTATTTACTCCTCTGAATACTGATTTTTTTTCTCCAGACACAATTCATGCCCTCTTGTCTTTTGAAGGTGTTTTACATAACATAGATTTTCATCATAATTTTTGTAGGGGTCATTTATATACCTATATAAATTAGCCATGTCTTCCTGTAGCTGTCTTTTCTCAAGAGTAAATAAGTTTAATGCTTTTAACCTCTCCTAATAAGACGCTCTATTCCCCTTCTTAGTTTAGTTGCTCATCTTTTTCTAACTCCAGTACATGCTTTCTATAAAGTGAAGCCCAGAACTGAACAGCATATTCCAGATGAGAACATACCAATGCTCTATATAGCGGTAATATTACATCCCTATCCAGTGAGACTATGCCTCCTTTAATACACACAAATATCCTGTTGGCCTTAGAGGCAGCTGATTGACATTGCATGGTGCTCTGTAATCTATGATACACAAGTACACCCTTCTCAACGAGCGATTCACCCATTTTTTCACCCCCATAGGACATATGATGCCTTCAGATTATTTGCACCCAGATTCCTGAGTACACTTATCTGCAGTGAACTTCATTTGCCAAGTGGATGTCCAAACACTCAGTGTGTCCATTTGCTATTGCTGTTTACAAGTTAAAACATAAAGCAAAAGAGGTCAATGCATCTCACCCCTTGCTCCAGACGTGCAGTCTTTCCCACATTGGAGACACAGCTTGTGGTGTAATCAGCCTGATCTTTGCATCCGCTCGGCTAGCCGCCAGTCCTAGGCTATCACATGCAGTCAAATAGAAACCTCCAAACAAGGTCACAATGCCAGCGGATACGATCCTCAAAAACGGCTGTTATTCCATATAATAACGAGTTTACAGGATAGTGCGGTATAAAAAATACGCTAACGTGTTTCAGACCCTGTACTGGGTCCTTTATATGGAATAAAAAACGTTTTTGAGGATCGTATCCGCTGGCATTGTGACCTTGTTTGGAGGTTTCTATTTGACTGTTTACAAGTTAGACAGAGTACATTTAGGTAGTCTAAAGATTTATCATAGTCCATGCTGTTTGACAAAGTTGACTTCAGACCTGAATAGTTTTTTAAGACCAAGAATTAGTTGGACATCACAAAAAATGGAACAAAAATTAAATCGGAATCATAGACAAATGGAGGCATACTTACTGATAAGTCACAAATCAATTCTTTATTGGAAACAGAGAATCTATATGGGAAATGTTCTACAAGTTCTGTTGGGAACTACTATTAAAGCCTTTGTAATTGTCAGTATATTATGTTGGATATTGACAGCTCATCAAATTGTAAAGTATTGGCATCACTAATGGCAATGCCTGCAAGGTGCAGTATACATAACCCTACAACAAATGTATTTATGTGCAGGTATAATATTATGGCAACCACTCCTTGCATAGAAGAGGTATAAATGGTATGCCTATTAGTACTTTAGTACTTACTACCTGTGGAACAGTTTCTATATAGCATTGTAACTTCTCTGTATCCTATAGGGAATTGATTTGTGACCTAAATAATGATTAGTAAGGAAAACTCCATTCTTCTGTGATTGAGTACAAGTTGACTTAAATTAAATTTCGGTGCATTTCTGGCACAAACTAAGGGCCACATATATGAAAACTGTCTAGGTCTAAGACTTTCTTTGTTGCCCATTGCAATTAATCAGAGCGCCCCTTTCATTTCATATATTTCTCTGAAAAATTGAAAGGCACACTCTGATTGGTTGCTATGGGCAACAAAGAAAGTTTTAGACCTAGACAGTTTTCATACATGTCCCCCTAAGTGCACAATGTTGTGCTGTCCCTTTGAAACCACACTCACCTCCATATAAGCTGTAACCCTTTTGGACCAGTCACAAAAGTCTCTAAAGATCTGACTGTGCCATAAATGTGCAAGTTTTTGGCACACTTTGCAGCACATTTCTGGTATAACAAAATAGCAAATGCCCCACTTTGTCCATAATGTGAAAACACTTCCTGAGTTTAATTACACCATTTAAATCACACTGTTTTTACCATTATGCTCCAAATATCAGAACATTATAGAAATACCAGAGTAAACACCGTACTGTATCAATGGGCATATTTTAGCTTTTCTATCTCCCTATGAATCAGTTTTGATAATGAAAAATAATGACACATACATTTTCTTAATGAACAAGATAATCTTTATAAGTAACCATATTTATGATGATACAAAATTCTCCTTCTGCTATGATCTTGTCCCAGATTATTAAAAGTGAGACTAAACTGTTTCTTCTTTGATTTTCTCCAATTATAGTGCTTTTAATTTAGCTTTCTAACAATCCTCTTTCTCATCACAATATCCACTTGAGTAAATAACTATTAACAACTCTCAATACAAGTCTATGGTCCAACACTTTATGCTAACCAGATATGGTAAACTCAAACAACAGCAAATGAAATTGGCACTTTCAGCAAACATTATTTTAATGAGTACTTAAAGAAAACCTGACATATTGCTTATGCTGTATTTATTATGAAATATACCGCGGTATTGGAGCATTTGCTTGATAAATCTGTCAGTGCACAGTCAGTGTTGCGAGAGATGATTCCACTTTGTTGATGAGTAGCCACTTGCTTTGTCCAACGACGCTAATAGTCGCTTTTCTTCGCTTTTCTAGACTTTTCTTACGTTGAGGAGTCCCTCTCCGTAATGCATGTCGGGCGTGAAGTCTGTGTGTCTAGGATGCTGCTGTCATGTATCTGATATCCTAAACCAGCGAGTATGAAAGGTAGGCCGTAACCCATTGATATTTAACTGAACTAGAACAGCAATTTGGTACAGCTAAACACACTTCTAATAATGCTAACAGTGTCCATGGGGAGCCCAGTACTGCAGCTTTCAACCTACTGACATGTAACTCGGCGGCAAGCCTGTGGGACCAGAATCTTTCTCTCCTTCCATATTCTGTATCCATGTGTCCTTATATTCTACTCAGCTCCCCAGTGTTTAGACTCACCGATTCAGCTACACAGAAGGAATATTGGACATTTAACATGGCTATGTCCACAGCCAAGGGCAGTAGTAGATCAAAAGACTCATGCGCTGGGGCAAAACTTCATGTGGGGACCTCTATCCCCGGACAATAGCTGTGGACCACTACTTTTCAACAATAGGTTCCCTATATGATGTTATAGATGTCTGCAGCATAGCGTGGAATGGAAAATTATTTCCACTTAAGAGTATTGTCTAATAGAAGAAAATGTATTTGAAGTGGGGACAGGCAGCAGAAAAAAGGAAAACAAGTTATACAGCCAAAGCATCTTGCCTTTTGTCCCACCCCACAAAAAAAATATTTGTGGGGCGATCAGGGAAAAAATGATATTGTGCCTTTGTTTTTTGGGTTGTTTTTGTTGGAGTTTATACCGTACTGTTTAATTGACATGTTATCTATATTCTGAAGTATACAAGGGCCACATCTCATCACTGTATCATGACTAATACTACTATATTACTGACCAAACCAGTATATCAAAACCAATAATACCAATAACAATATTTAAAGACCAAATAATTCCCCATATATCACTACCATATAGTGACCGCCATATTATTACTCATTAAATCAATATATCAAGACGAATTATATAAATAACACAAATAGACCAGGACCAAATCATACTCCACAAATCATTACCGTAAAGTGACTAAAATGACTATATTATAACTGACCAAATCTGATCAGAGTTGTTCTCTTTCCTTTTTTCTTTCTCCATACAGTCCAGACCATCATGACATCTTCTCCCAGCAACAATTCATCTCTGCAGAATTGCCCACCAAAAAACATTAGACTCCTCACTTTTCCAAAACTTTCCTACAAATTCCTACTTCTGTACAAACTCCCTACCCATAGCGCCCAAAATGGTAATAATGCCTCTGTCGGTGCTCCACACAATATTTGTACCACAAACATTGAAAGTTCCCCCAGCCGATTATAGGGCTAGCAGTCCCAGCCTCTCAGCAAATTCTTCTCAGCAAGCATGCCTTATGCTGCTTAAGCCTCTTAGTGTTTCATGCCACCGGCTTTATCCTCTACTGCCCCTCATAATTATATTCATTCTCTGCTACCACTACATAATTTTACTTACAATGTGTCCACAACAATTATATTCTTATCTCAGATCTCCAAAAGTAATATGTATGATTAAGGTCATCAAGCGAGCGAAACATCACATCAATTCATGATCATCAGACCTTCCGGAATCTGCTATCAACAGTAACCAATACTTGAATTGTATGGACTGTATATTTGTTCATTGAATGCAAAACTGTTGTGTGCTTGGATCCTTCATTACTTGGACAGTAAGAGCTGAAATATCCCTTCCATTGGCATCACCCACCATAACCTAGTGCTAGGCATGGTATATGTTTCAATCCTGTATAGTAGGTACCCCACCAAATTAGGCAGACAGATAGGTAGATGCTCCTTTTAGGTAGTTAGATCCTGAAGATTAGTAAGGCAGGGGGCATGGGTCATCTGCTTGTGAACAGAAGGGCTGAACACTGCTCCTGCTTCTGCTCCTGTTAATCTCCTGCTCTGACACCAAAAAACAGTAGCTAACATCTCAAAACAGGTACTGGAAGGCTTTCTAGATAACCTGGAATAGTCTGGATCCAGTTTTTGCAATGACAACTAACACCAAGATGGATTGAAAGAAGACATACCAGAGTAGCGTAGAGACTCCCTAGATGGCACTGGCAGCAATTGTAGCAGGAAAATATGAGGTGATAAATATGGCAGGGAGACTGGAGCGCTTTGCATACTCAACACCAGCTCCTGCAACATCTAGCCCTGTTAAGGAGAAGAAACAGAAAAGGCTGCCAGCCCAGAGTAACACTAGCAGTAATATTGATGGTGGGCTCACTCAGCAAACTGCACATTTGGAGATGGGAGACACAGAGCCATCTTAACAGCATTATGGGCCCCCATCCAACAAAATTACTCACAGGTATAAATATACACATTATCGATAACAAACTTATAACCTACAACCTCACCATATAGAGACCATAGTGGTCAGACACCAGCTCAGGTCACCACCATGACAGTAACTACAACACTGATCCAACACAGAAGAGAAATCACCCCTGATATCCAGGAACTCACAGGTGACGTCCTATCTGACCACTCATTCTCTGAATTGTTCTTTTTTCCTTTTCTTCTCCTTTCGTCCAGACTGTCATGACGACTTCTCCCGGCCGCAACTCCTCCCTGCAGAATTTACCACGCAAACATCTTAGATTTCTCACTTTATCAGCATTTTCCTACCAATTCCTACTTATGATATGGGCGCCCCCCTTGAAGTAAATAGGTAGTAACGTTGCCCACCATTAAGTAGGTAGGTATATAGATCTGAGTTGGTAGGTATACAGCTCCCTGTAGGTATATATGATGCCCTCTTTAGGATGATATACAGTACTCTGTAGGTACAAGTAGACAGACTCCCCCCTGTATCTAGGTATACAGATCCCTGTAGGTAGATATACTGCCCCCTGTAAGTACAAATAGATATACTACCCCCCTATATATACAGCCACCTGTAGGTTATAGGCCCCTGTATATATCCCTTGTAGGTAATAGGCCCTTGTATATCATCCCCTTTAGGTTATTGGCCCTGTGTATATCCCCCTGTAGGTTAAAGACCCTCTGTATATAGCCGCTTGTATGTTATAGATCCTGTAGGTTATAGCCCCCCATGTATATAGGCCCCTGTAGGTTTTAGCCCACATGTATATAGGCTGCTGCAGGTTATAGACCCCTCTAACTTTGAAAAAATGTTACTTACCTTTCCGTGCTCTCCGCCGGGGTCCTCACTCCAGGAGCTGGTTTCCGGCGTGAGCAGTGTGATGTTATTCGGAACATGACTCGCGGGATTTTCTAGGCTGGAAGCCTTTGGGCTGTTGGCCTAGGACATACAGCGGTGCAGGAGGTGATTATATATGCAATGACCAGTGGTCTGATACTCTGTCATGAACGCCTAAATTGGTTCTTATTGAGGCACAACATTTTTCACAGCTACTTCTCCTGTATAGAGCATATAAGGCACCAACTTTGCAACATAAAATTGGACTTAGACCAGATTCCACTTGTCCCAAATGTTCTAGACTTGTGGCTCATATTTCACATATGGTTTGGGAGTGTTCGACACAGAAAACCCTTTGGAATGATATGTTGGAGATTATAAAAAAAATATGGGATTATAATACCTGCAGAACAGCTAGTTTGTGCACAGGGATATGAGACATATCCTTAAGAATTGCTAGACTGTTGTATGCTGACAGAAGGTTGATAGTCTCACGTTGGATACAAGAATTTATCAATAAAATGAACACATTAATGCAACTGAAAAGAGGTAAATATTTGAAGAGAAATACTATGACTAAATATGAAAACATATGGGTGCCATGGCTTGATGCTCCAGGCCCTCCATCAGATATATTGTTAAGGGATAGGGGAGGAGATAAGTAGACTAAATTAAGGTCGGTTGCAGAAGGAGAGGACTGCACATCAGGTTTACATTTCAGTGCTGTATGGTTATATGCAAATTATGAAGAGGGAGAGAGAATTTTTAAGGCATTTTTATTACTTTCAGCAAAGTCAAAAGTTTACATACACAGGATTACTATGCCTTTAAACAGTTTGGGACAGCCCATATGATGATGTCATGTCTTTTGAAGCTTCTGATTGGCAGGTTTATTGGCAACATCTGAGTTAGAGACACACCTGTGGATGGTTTATTCAATGCACACTAGAAACACACTGCTTCTGTGTGTAATATCATGGGAAAGTCTAAAGCCAAGATATCAGGGAGGGAATTTTGGACTTCCACAGGTCTGGATCATCCTTGGCTGCAATTTCCAGATACCTGAAGGTTCCTCGTTCATCTGTACAAACAATTATACTCAAGTACAAACAGGATGGGAATGTTCAGCCATCATACTGCTCAGGAAGGAGATGGGTTCTGTGTCTCAGAGATGAACGTCCTTTGGTTCGACATGTGCATATCAACCTAAGAACAAAAGCAAAAGACCTTGTGAAGATGCTAGCGGAAGTTGGTAACATTATGTCATTATCCACAGTGAAACAAGTACTGTATCAACATGGGCTCAAAGGCTACTCTGCCAGGAAAAAGCCATTACTACAAAAGAAATACTGTATATAAAAGCCAGATTACTGTTTGTAAATGCACACAGGATCATAGACCTACATTTTTGATGACATGTCCTATGGTCCGATGAAACTAAAATTGAATTGTTTGGCCATCATTAAATCTAGTGGAAAAAAGGGAGAAGCTTGGAAGCCTAAGAACTCCCAACTGTGAAACACGAGAGTGGCAACATCATATTGTGGGGTTATTTTGCTGTAGGATGGACTTTCGCACTTCACAAAATAGATGGCATCATGAGAAAAGAAGATTATGTGACAATACTGAAGCAACATCTCAAGACATCAGCCAGGAAGTTAAAGCATGGGCAATAATGGGTCTTCCAAATAGACAATGACCCAAAGCATACTGCCAATCTGGTTACAAAGTGGCTTAAGGATAACCAAGTCAATGTTTTGGAGTGGCCAGCACAAAGCCCTGATCTCAATCCTATTGAAAATGTATGGGCAAACCTGAAAAGGCAGGTGGCAGTAAGGCAACCTACAAACATGGCTCAGTTACACCAGTTCAGTCAGGAGAAATGGGCAACTATTCCGAGAAGCTTGTGAAAGGATATCCAAAATGTTTGACCAAAGTCATACAGTTTAAGTAAAATTCTCTCTCTCTCTCAAATATAAATAATTTTATTAATCCTTCATATGTGACTTTTTATTGTATGTAAACTTCTGGTTTCAACTGTACATGTGGTTGAATAATAATTCTATGTGGATTTAATAACCTGAGTGAAGGCTAACTAAAGGTGGGGAGGGTACAGTAACTGGCACTGTGTTTACAGATTTATGACTGGAATGTTCAGTTAATATTGTTAACTGGGGGAGGGTGGTGTTAGATGGGTGGGAGTAAAAAAATATATGATATATTGTGAAAGGAAAACTCAGAGAAACGGAATATGATTTGACATATATTTTATTATGTGGCCTGTGGTTGTATCTCATACTATGTATGTAATCGTGATTATTCTCTGTATCTGATTGGTATTACATACTTTAAATAAAAACAAATTGATAAAAAACAGTAAGTCAGATAAGTGGCTAGACTCTTCCTGTTATGTAGACTTTTCCTATTAAGTCCCCCTTCAGTATAAGGTTCCTCTCAATAGGTAGGTATATAGGGCCTCAAAATAGGCAGATACATATGGTCCCCTAGTGGATAGATTGATATATAGGGTCCCCCCAGTAGGTAGGTATATAAGGCTCCCCCAGTAAGTAAGTACATAGGCTCCACAATACATAGGTAGGTACTATGAAGTATTTATTTTCATTTATTTAAACTTCATCAAAAATGTTCATAAAACTTTCTTTTCAGTACAAATTGCATTAAAAATATATAGAAAAAGAGCTGTGGTATACTTAAGTTTTTGCAGCTGTCGATCCATTCAATCAGCTTCGCATAATCTCGGTATGTTCTAAGAGGAATAGTGAGGAGGCGCTTAACAAGAAGCAAGACGTGCACCTAACTGCAACTTTTCGAAGGTATTGCACCTCGTTTCTCAAGCATGCATACTACTTACTGAAGCTGGTTTAAATACCACATAGAATAATTAAAAACTTTACAACACATTACATGCAAAGCAATGCTAAAACAGTACTAGCACAGAGCAGATATACTAGTTAAAAATATATCCCTCTATTCAAACGAAGTTATGTACTACTACAAAAGGTATGTTTGCATGTTTAAACTGTCAAAACTGTACAGCTATTATAAAGGGCCCAAATATTTGTCATCCATTAAAGGATACTGAGATTAAAATTAAGGGATTTTTTACTTGTAATAGCTCAAAAGTTATTTATTTGATCAAATATCCATCTGGCAAGATATATGTGGGCCAAACTAGTAGAGTGGTTAGAATCTGCATAAATGAACATAGAGCATCTATTAGATCATTCAAACTGCATACTATGATAGATCAAAAAAAAATTCGGTGAAAGTACGTTAGCAAGACATTTCTTTGAGGCTAGACATAGGTTATCGGGACTTAAATGGTGTGTATTGGACCAAGTGAATGGTAGAAGTAAGGAAGCGGTTAAAACATGCTTCAGTGTGAAATCTATTGGATCACTAAACCTAATGCTTTGTCACCAAAAGGGTTAAATGAAAATCTTAGCTTTAAAGCCTTTCTCTAAAACTTATTATTATTATATACTATTATATCTACTCTGTGCTAGCATTGTTTTAGTATTGCTTTGCATGTAATGTGTTGTAAAGTTTTTAATTATTCTATGTGGTATTTAAACCATCTTCAGTAAGCAGTACGCGTGCTTGAAAAAGGAGGTGCAATACCTTCAAAACGTCGCAGACAGGTGCATGTCTCGCTTCTTGTTAGGCGTCTCCTCGCAATTCCTCTTGGAACATACTGAGATTAGCATTCATGATTCCCTCAATGAACTGTAGCTCCCCACAGCTGCTAGCAGTCATTCATCCCTAAACCATGATACTCCCACTATCATGCTTGACTGTAGACACACTTGTCTTTATAGTCCTCACCTGATTGCCGCCACATACGCTTGACACCATCTGAACCAAATAAGTTTATCTTGGTCTCATCAGATCACAGGACATGGTTCAAGTAATCCATGTCCTTGGTCTGCATGTCTTTAGCAAACTGTTTGTGGACTGTCTCGTTAATCATCTTTAGAAGAGGCTTCTTTCTGGGATGACAGCCATGCAGACCAATTTAATGCAGCATGTGGTCTGAGCACTGACAGGCTTAACCCCCACTCCTTCAACCTTTTCAGCAATTCTGTTAGGACTCTTAAATCTATTTTGTAAAGACAATTCTGGATAAAACGCTGAGCACGTGCACTCAACTTCTTTGGTCGATCATGGTGAGGCCTGTTCTGAGTGTAACCTGTCTTCTTAAATTGCTGTATGGTCTTGGTAAACAGGATCTTGGTTTCAGGATGTTGTCAATCTTCTTATAACCTAGACCATCTTTATGTACTGCATCAATTCTTTTTTCATTTCCTCAGACAGTTCTTTGCTATTAGGTGCTATGTTGAACTTCAAGTTAATAGCGATGGGCAAATTTCTCAAAAATTCGATTCGATGACTTCGCCGAATTTTACGACAAAATTTGTTTCGGTCCGAATTGCTTTGGGACGAATCGCGTTAAAAAACAGCTATTTCCAGGCTGCACAGAGCCTGCAGGGTGCTGTAGAACGTTGTGCCATGCATAAATATGCAGAGGGAGCTTGGTTTGGTCTTCATACAATGTTGTGTTTTAGTATGACACGCACATGACTGCCGCCGCTCTTAGAATCGCTTCACTATAAAATTCCCTGGGCACTTAAGAGGGCAAAACTGACCAAAAAACTCAAGCGGAAATGTAGCCTGATAAAGTCATGGCAGCGAAAGCTGGAAAAAAAACAAGCTGAGAGCTCAGGTGGCAACATTAGTGACAGAGTGTGGAGGTGACGGCGGCAGCCACAGCAGCATGAGGTCAGAGAGTGGCACAATGACATTCTAGAGGTGGCAAAAACAGGAGTAGGCCACAGAGTGGCACAATGACACAGTGTGGAGGTCACGACAGCAGCAGCATGAGGTCAGACAGTGGCATAATGCAATTCTGGAGGTGGCAAAAACAGGAGGAGGCCACAGAGTGGCACAATGACAGAGAGTGGAGGTGACGGCAGCAGCAGCATGAGGTCAGACAGTGGCACAATCACATTGTGGAGGTGGCAAAAACAGGAGTAGGCCACAGAGTGGCACAATGACAGAGAGTGGAGATCACGGCAGCAGCAGCATGAGGTCAGACAGTGGCACAATAACATTCTGGAGGTGGAAAAAACAGTAGTAGGCCACTGAGTGGCTCAGTGACAGAGAGTGGAGGTGACGGCAGCAGCCTCATGAGGTCAGACAGTGGCACAATGACATTCTGGAGGTGGCAAAAACAGGAATAGGCACAATGACACAGTGTGGGGGGCCGGCAGCAGCCACAGCAGCAGCATGAGGTCAAACAGTGGAAACAATGACAGAGTGTGTAGGGCACAAAAACAGCCACAGCGAGATAGGTCAGACAGTAGCAAATGAATTTGGAGGGTGCAAAACGTAGTAGGCACAGAATGGCACAATGAAGAGAGTGGAGGTGACGGCAGGACAAAGCATGAGTATAGGTGGCACAATGACGGGGTTTGGAGGTGACCCCAAGCAGCAACAACGCGCTGAGGTAGGGTGGACAATGCACAGGTGGATGTCACGGCCCAGCAAAGCAGCAGCAGCATGGGTATGGGGGTGGACAATGAAGGTGTGGAGGTGGGGGGGGAATACCACCCCCTGGAAAAAGATGGTGTAGGCGATGGAAAAAACTGTCAGGATGTTTGGTATCAGGAGTTTGTTCCCTCTCAGCAGCTGGGAAAAAAAGGCTCCTTTTGGGGGTTTGAAGGGTCAATAGGGTGGAGAGCCAGAAAGTTCCCTCTGTGGATGGTGACTTTCGGCTGTCACTAGCCGGCAAATCGATGCTGTGGGCCATCGCACGTGATCCCAGGGGGCTCCCCGCCTCCTCTCCTGTTACTGCCACCCGTGTTTCGGGTCTCTGCCCCCTTTCCCTTTTCTCCATCTATCTCCCGTGTCCCGCTCCCCCTCTCTTGTCACCTGGGGAGAAAAAACCATCATTTTCCCAGACAATGCTTCTGCTTCAAGTCCTTTCCTCTCCCCCTCCAATTCAGTCCCCACGGATCATGTGGGCCGCAAAAGTAGTCGCCAGTTCAGTTTTCCCCCCCCAGAAGATTTTTCCATCTTTTCGAAATGAAGCAGTAATTTACGTTATTATACCTAGTCTGGGGATTGACAAAAAACGTCCCTCCCCGAATGGGCCTAGCAACGGGGGGTCAACATGAGCTGCCAGGTGACATCAAAATTCACAGGGGAGTACTCCCGTCCGTGGTATAAAAAAAATCGTTAATGGCCTTTCTTTTCTACAGTGGTCCAAATGTGCAGGTGGGGAAATTTCCAAGGGTGGAAAAAATTTGCATATCAGAGGTGTTGGGGGAGGCCTTTTGTGCGCAACTCGAAGAGGGTGTTCTGGCTTGTAGGGAATGGTGAAGTGCAAAGCACAGTTTCCTGGCCCTTTTTTGAACTTTGAAAAAGATGGAAGACTTTAGGAACCT
>JAODAL010061871.1:0-20071 GCA_025379985.1 Phyllomedusa bahiana | reverse complement strand
AGACTTTGGGTTTTAATTCCGGGCTGGGACAAAAAGCATGCCCCCCAAAAAACCTGCGGGAACCCCCACTTTAAAAATTTCCCGAAAAACCCCGGAGTCTTTCAACCAAAATTTTTGTTTCACGGGACATTAACAATCCCTTTTCCTGACCCACACCCTTTGAGCCCCAAAAAACCCCGGGCAGGGCCCCCAAGATTAAAAGTCCCGGAAAAAAAGGAGTCTTTAAAAACCACCACTTTTTTTTCACTGGACATTGATTTTCCCTGCCCGGGGACCGCATTTTTTGCCCAAAAAACCCTTTGTCGGGACCCCAAAATTAAAAAGGGGGGGGGGAAAAAGGGGGTTTTTGGGAACCATCATTTTATTTTTCACTGGACCAATAACTTTATTTTGCCCTGTTCCGCGGGAATTGGAACCATTAAAATGTCAAACCCCCCAAAGATTAAAAAGTCCCGGAAAAAATAGGAGTTTTTTCAACACCTTTTTTAGTTTAAATTAAAATTTGGATTTAAAAACTGTCCGGGGAACCGCAAAAAAAGAAATAAAACCAAATTTAAAACCTCTCTGACCCCCAGATTAAAAAGTGCGGGAAAAAAGGGAGCCCTTTCAACCCACCATTTTACTTTAAAACTGGCCTTTTTTTTAAAACCCTGTCCGGGTGCCACAGCATGCCCCGGGGGCCGGAGTTACAGTGGGGGGGGCGGTGAGAGCCCAGGCTGGCGTCCTTTCCACCCTAAAAAACCCCGCAGGTTAAAATCCCCCGATGGGGGCAGCAACCAAAAAAAACGGGTTTTGCTGAAGGGGAAAGGGGAAAAAAGTGGAAAATTTCTCCGCCTTTCTCGTAAAACGTAAAGGGGAACCTGGGTTTTGGCGCTTTGCCCCCTCCCCGATGAGTGCGGGGACCAATTAAAGGTTTTCACTTGGAAATTTACTGGTGGTTAACGTTCTGTTAAAACCCGGGTCCCCTTTTTTTTTGGGGGCTTTCCCTTTTTTCTTTTTTTTACTAAAACTTTCCCTGGGGGGAAATTTGTCTCTGTACTTTGTTCTCTGTCCGTTGCCCCTTTTACTCCATGTCCCCCGGGAAAAAAACCCCTACATCTTTTCAAGTTTTTTTTTTAAAAATTCAGGGGGAATTTTTTAAAAGCTATTTTTTTACATGCAAGTTTTTTAGTAGTTTAATTCTACCCAAAACACATTTTTAAAATAGGGTTTGGGAAACCCCCCCCATGTCTTTGGGTTTTTTCTTTTTTTTTTAAATTTTATTTAAAAATTTGGGGTTTTTTCAATACAGGGGGGTTGATAGCTATGTTTTAAAAATCTTGGGAAAAAAAAAGTCAAATTTTGCCAAAAATTTTGCCATTTAAAAAGTTTTTTTCCTTTCTTTTCCCCGTTTTTTGACAAGGCCCCCATCCAACCCCCTAAGCCATCTTGAAAAATTTGGAAGAACAAATTTTTCTGTTAGAAACAACAATTTTTTTTTTAATAGGGGCCCGTAGTATAGCGGGATTTTTAAAGCAAAATTCCCCAAAATTCAAAGCATGGGCCCCTTTAGGCCCCTTTGGACAAAATTTTTGAAGAACAAAAAGGGCTGTTAGAAAAAAAAACATTTTTTTATAATAGGACCCGTAGTTAGCTGGTTTTTTAAAGCCCAAAAAGCCCCCCCAAAAAAATTTAAAAGCTTGACCCTTTAGCCACTTTGGGGAAAATTTTGAAGAAAAACAGGGGCTGTTAGAAAACAAACCCTTTTTTTTTATTAAAAGGACCTTTTAAATTAAAACTGGGATTTTTACCCCGGGAAAAATTTCCCCCAAAAAAATTCAAAAAATGGGCCCCTTTTGGGGCCCTTTTTTGGCCAATTGTGAAGAACAAATTTTCTGTTAGAAAAAACAATTTTTTTATATAGGACCCCGTTTGCATTGCTGCATTTCAAAGAGCATGGGCCCAAAAAATTATAAAAAATTTTAAATTTTTCAGCCCTGTTTAAAAAAATTTTGAGGGAGAAATGCCCAAATTAAAAAAGCCCCCAAATTTTTTGTTCCCAAAAAAACCCATGATTATTGGGTTTTAAAACCCCACAGCTAAAAAGGGAACCCCCCAAAAAATTATTAAAAATGACCCTTTTTGCCACTATTTTAAAAAAAAATTTAGGGAGGGAAATGGAAAAATTAAAAAACCACCCTTTTCCCGGGTTTCCCAAAGGACCATAATTATTGCGGGATCTCCAACAAACATGACCTCAAAAAAACCCTTGGAAAAATGCCCCAAAAACTTCTTAAGATAAAGTGAAGGGAAAAGGAATACGGTGGTTTTCCATGAAAAACCTTTGGGGTCTTTTACAGTTCATCACAGAAAAACCCGCAAAAAATTTTCTGGGTTGGGGAAAAGAGAAAAAAAAAAATTGCAGGTAAGAATTATCATTTTTAAAAAAAAAAATTTTTAAAGGGAAACCCTTTTTTTTTTGAAAAGGAAAAGTTTAAGTTTGACCCGGGAAAATAATCGGTGGAAACCCCAGCCCAAATTGGGGGGGCCCCAACATATCAGAAAATCCATGACCCGAATTTTATCTTTATTTAAAAGTCAAACGAAACCCCATTATCTGGGGGGAAAACCGGATTTTGGTTTGGGCTGTAATGACTCCTTTCCCGCTGTGCTTTAAGGGGCCCCTCAGATTTGGGGGTGGTGCTGGGCCGGGGCCCAAAAAACCTCTATTTGGGTGCGGAAACCAGCCGGGCCCTTCGGGCCATTTTTTGGGTTTCCCCGAAGTTATTGGGGGCCGGGGAACCCCATACAAAAAAAATCGGTGTTGGGGACGCAGGGTAGCGTTTCACCATTTAAAACTTAAGTGAATTTTTTGTGTGGTTGGATGTTTTTCCCCGAAATTTCATGGTTGGTGAGGGGGGGGGTTTTAAAAAAAAGATTGCCGAGGTCCCCCCCATTAGGCTTTCGGGCCCCCCCTTTTCCTGCTGCTGCCGTTTCGCCTAAATTTTGGGACTTACTGCTGTCAAGTCGCTGATGTTGTTCCACCGTTTAAAATTAGGGGGAACCCTGAAGCGGGCGCAACGGGTGTCTTCCCCGTTGATCAAAAACGCAAGGTTTTTCCATTTCCTGAATTTTTTCTCTCTATTTGGGGGGGTGGAAGGAAAAGTGCTGAGTTTTGGGTTTTGTTCCGGGGAAACCCAAAGGGGGTGGCAACAAGGGAAATTTTTGTTTTATTTTGATGGCCCTTTAAAGCGAGGGGTCCCTGTTGGGGGAAATGGGGGCAAACCAAGCACTTTGTGGAGGATGGGGCCTTGATTTTCCCCCCAAACCTTTGGGTGAGGGGGGGACTAGCAAAAAAAACTTCCTCTTCTTTTCCCCCTTTCCGGGCCCCAAATTTTGCCCCCCAACCTTTTCCAAGGGGAAGGGGGCGTCGGGTTAAAAATCGGTGTCTGGGATAAAACCCCCTCCTCCCTCCTCCCCTGCCCCGGCCAGCTTTTAAAAAAAGCCCTGAAATTGCCTGAGGATGATTTCACCCTGAGAGGGTTTAAAGCGCCACTTTGCACCCAGCTCTGGACCCCGAAACCCCCTGTCTAATGAAGACCGTTTAAATTGTGAAAATGTGGGGGCCCTTGTGGATTTGACGGGGGAGAAAGGGGTCCGTGTCCGCTCTTTTTCCTCTCCCCCTCCGTCGCTGGGGGGAAAACCTTTTTGGTTTTTAGAGTGTCCAAAAGATCGTTTCCCGAAATTAAAATCCCACAAAAGCTCATGCCCGACAAAGGGGGGATTTTCCGCAACCCGACCAATTTTTGGGGGCTTTTCAAAACTGGGGAAGGGGTTTGGGGGCAAAAAAGCTCTTTCACCTGCCTCTACTTCGGGGGGTCCAAAACCCCCAGGTCCGGCCCCCCGTTTCTGTTTAGGCCATTTTTGGGGGCTTCGGGAACCCGCGTAATTTGGGATTTTCGCTGCTGCCACAAAAGCTGGGGGGAGTGGAGGGGGAATTCCAGGGTGTTGCCAGTCAAAAAATGAGGGGCCCGGTTTACGGGGGGGCCGAGGGACGCTTTCAAAAGCAGCCAGGCGGGACAAAGGGTGGGTGCGAAAGGGGGGAAATTTTGAAAAATTAGGGGCTTCGGGAACCCCTTTTTCAAAACAGGGAGTCCCCCCCCCGGGTTAGCTCTTTTGGGAAAAATTTTTGGGGCGGGGGGCAAGGTTCATGACAAAGTTGCCAGGAAAAGGGGTGTGCTTTCCCGCCTTTCCGATCTTAAAGGGGGGCCCGGCAGTTTTCTCCCCTTATCGCACCCCAAACCCTTTCTGGCACCCAAAAATTTTTGTCCCCCCAGCCAGCGCTCGGTTCGTTGCGGGAAAGCCGTCCCCCCCAGGGTCCTTTAACCCTTTTGGGGTGGATGGGGCTCCAAAAAATTTTTTTCAACACGGGGTGGTTTTTGGGCCCCGTTTATTTCCACCAAAGGGGAAACCCTTTGGGGGGAAAAAAAACCTGCACCATCCCTGGGTTTTTTAAAGGGGGTGCGCCGAGCTGGAGCCCCCGTCACCCCCAGGGGGAAACCCCCCCAGCCCCCCCCGTGGCCCGTCCGGAGATTTTTGCGGCCTTTGGGCCCTTTTTTACTGTTAAAGTGTTGGTGGTCAGATGGGACTTTTTTCCCGGCCCCCAGATGAGGGGAAAAAACGCTTGAAATTTTTGGGTTGGGGCACGTGGCTGGACAGGGGCCGAGGGGGGCTTTTCTGGCAAAGAAATGCCTGCCCCGGGAAACCCGGTATTTGGGGGGAAAGGGAAGGGGGCCCCTTTGGGGCGTGGCGGGGAAAACCCCCCTTTTGTCCACCCGAGGAAAAGGGGAAAATTTCAAAGGCCAAAAGCCTTGGGAAAATTTTCCGGGCATTCAGGGCTTTTGGCTTTGGGATGGTTTGGGTTTTAAAATGTTTCTTTTTGCTCCCAAACCTGGAAGACAGAAGGCTGGCCTTTCTAGGGGGTGGGACGCTGTACGGCGTGCGGGGCGTCAAAAATGGCGGAAAAGGGGAAAAGGGGTTGGATGGTTTCTGGTGGGGGCTGGTGGTAATGGGGGGATGGTGGGGGGCTGAAAACGGAAGGGTGATCCCTGATAAAGGGGCTTGAGAGGGCATGGGCAAGCTGGGAACGCTTTGGTTGGTGGGGGGGGGGAGGCGGGGGAAAAAGTGGGTGGGGGAAAAGGGGTTTGGGGGGCCCCGCATCGGTCGGGCCTTTTTTTTGGGCCAAGTGTTGCCTCCATTTAAAACTCATGCATTCGCTCTTTGGGGATTTGGGACATGTTGGTGGTGGTTAAAACCCCCAAGGGGTTTTTGGGCCTCTACTTTTTGCGTTTACGGAAAAGGGGAAATTGACACGCTGGGGGGAATAAGAGGCTTTGGTCAAAAAAGGGGGCCCAGGCTTAAAGGGGGTCCGGGCCCTTTTTTGACGGGGGATAAGCAAAGGAGCGGGGTTTGCGTGACCGTGGCGGGGGGGAATTTAAAAATCAGCGGACGTCTGGCCCCGCCCCCCCTCCCTTTTTGGGGGGAAACCCCGTACTGAAAATACCCCTCGTTTTCCCCTCCCACCCCTGTGATGAAGCATCGCAAGAAAATTCTGCTGAAAAAGGGGAACCATTTTGGACCCGGGCCAATGTCGTCATAAATTAAATCATCAACCCAGGGGGACTTTGTCGTCCCTGACTTTTCTGCACCCCGGGAGCTGCGGGCTCCCAAGAAGGGGCCCTCCCAAGGGCGTTGCCACCCCCCGGGATTTTTGCCGTTTGGGAACCGGTTTCCCTACTTTCCCCCTTGATGGCATCAGAAAAATGGGCGTAGGGGGGAAAAAAATCTTTTCCTTTTTTTGGGGCCCCCTTGGATCTTTTAACAGGGCCTTTCTGCCCCAACCGAAATTTTGTCATAAAAAAGGTCTTCGGGAAAATGGGTTTTCCCAACAGTGGTTGAAATTTGGGTGTTTTCCATTTTGGGGACGGATGCTGGTGATGGGGTTTGATGGCTTTTTGGGGCATTTAAATGGGGAGGACGAGGGGGGAAAGGGGCCCCTGTTTGGATGCGGGTTTTGCAAAACCCAAATTGGGGGGACAGTTTTGAGGGGACGCTGTTCTTTTACTGAGTTTAAAAGGGCCCTGAACCCAGCGATGAAAGGCCTGCGGTCCTGCAAACCTGATGATCCCCGGGGCCATGTGTTTTGGGTCGCCAGCAATGGAAGGGGGCACCTTCTCTGGGAACCTCAAACCTTTCCATTCCTCCCCCCCTCTTTGCTTTTTTTACCCTAAATTTTTGGCCCCCATGTTAAGAAAATACAAAAATTTTGAAAAGGGTAGGGGAAGAGTTTTTGGTAAAGTCTCTTTTTAAAAAGGGACGGAAATAACAGCATATTCTCAAATCCCTCAAATCAAAACAAAAATTGCATTCTGGAATTCAAATATAACTGCAATGTAGATCTATCAACAAAGCTGGCCTGCCGCCAAAATGAAAAAAACAAGTTCTGAAATGTATTCTTCTTCTTTTTTTTTGTTTTTTTAGGATAATAAAAGGTTTTTCTGTAGGCACCTAGACAATTCAACTGTGGTGACTAAAAATTGCAGTATTCAAGTTAAGTGACAAGATTGCCTCAATGAACAATGTGTAGAGCTCAAAGTCAAAAAAACACGCTATCTGTAATGTATACGGATAAATAAAAGGTATTTTTTGGCAACTATCAATTAACCATGTGTAACTACACAATTGCAGGATTCAAATTTTAACTGCAAAGGTGGCTCTATCAACAATATTATCTGGCACACCGGGGCTAAAAGTGCATAAAAAACTCGTAATCTAGTATTGATATACGGTTAATATAAAAAGGTATTTTTGGCATCTATCAATTCACCTGTTGGTGACTACATAATTGACTGTATTCAAATTTAACTGCAAGTAGATCTAAAACAAAGCTGGCCTAGACGCTCCAAAGTGACAAAATCTCCCATATCCTGATTGTATTTCGGGATTATAAAAGGTAGTTTTTTGAGCACCTATCAACTTCCATCCTGTGGTGACCTAAAAAACTGCTGTATTCACATTTGAAGCGCAAGGTGCCTCAATGAACAAGTGTAGTGCGCCAAGTCAAATAAACTCACGTATCTGAAATTTCTTCGGATATTACACAGGTATTTTTGGCACCTATCAACCTGTGCATGACTCTGCGGATTCTACTTTACGTACAAGGTGGATATAGTCAAACAAAGGTGGAATTGGGCAAAATTGAAATGAAAACACCTATCTGAAATGTTTAACTTATAATAAAAGTGGAGTTTTGCACCTAACAATGAGACCTGCCAGGTACTAGAAAAGATGTGTATCCTATAAGTTCAGATGCTGCCCACATATCCAGGAAATATTTCAATAGTAAACACTGTTAATAATAAAGTTTATTGCAATGTCTTACACTAAGTCTTGGTGAACTTTAATCAGTATTCTTATATAGAGATTGTCTGTGTTCGCA
Source organism: Phyllomedusa bahiana (assembly GCA_025379985.1). Classification (NCBI taxonomy): domain Eukaryota; kingdom Metazoa; phylum Chordata; class Amphibia; order Anura; family Hylidae; genus Phyllomedusa; species Phyllomedusa bahiana. The sequence continues at coordinate 12,594 of JAODAL010061871.1, read as the reverse complement.
ACGCGGGGGCCCCCCCTCCGCCTCTCTACCCCGTCGACTTTACAGTGTAGATGATCTTTAAAATTCTTACCTATACTATATTAAAATCTTCAATCTCTAATCTAACAAATTGTAAGGATCACAAGCTAATAGTAGAGGTCGTTCTCTGTGAAGAAATAATAATAATTTCGCTTGAGCTGTTTGGACAACTAGCAGAGCGCCACGTCCTTCTGCTCTAAGACGCGAGTGACACTGAGGCTGAAAGGGTAAACGCTGTTCTATGTAAAAAGACAGGTCATGTGATTTTTTCCAGCTCTCAATCGCAACCATACACTCACTCCAAGTCAGACGTCGCATACAACATCTTCACCCTGCTCTATTCATGTAATCTGATTTGCTGCCGCAAAAATTACAGGAAGCGCCAAAAAAAGGCGCCCGATCTAATAGATGATGCCAACAAGATTTTAACCATAATATTTTCGTCATGATCTAAAAATCCGATAACCATAAAAAACTCATGTGCCGGATTTCAACTTTGTCGATAATATCGCTTAAACAATAATGAAGACCCCAAACAATTCTCCCCTCTGAATATTTAAGCATGGCACAACGTTCTACAGCACCCTGCAGGCTCTGTGCATCCTGGAAATAGCTGTTTTTTAACGTGATTCGTCCCGAAGTAATTCGGAACAAAGTTATTTTTTGCCGAGAAATTCGGCGAAGTGAACAAACCGAATTTCGGGAAATTCACCCATCTCTACCTACCACCCATTTAAGCTTCAGTTGAGTCTATCCACATTAGTTCTTCCTTCCTTTCCTCTACTGTGTACAGCTCAGATATGTTATTCACTTTCTTGAATCACCTTAATCAATTTATTTTAACAATGCAAAACAGGTCATCCTCATAAATCACTGAGCCATATGCTGTCTTTCTCTATTCTTTTGCTTTTAGCTGCAGGCGAAATTTCTCCTAATCCTCTACCTTCTTCCACTGCTATCTTTAATTTCTTACCTGCCATCCAAGAGAAGCCTACAAATCTGATTAATTTATGCTGTATGTCGTCTACTTTCTCCTTTAATTGGGTGCTCTGAAACTGTTGGTCAGTATACAAACTAAATAAAATTTATGACTTTCTACCTTTAAAGTCTCTTATTTATCTGCATCTCATACAATCATGGCTTTAACAGCCCGATATCTCTCTCCAGCTGTTCTGTTACATGGTGGTCTACACTTAAGTCACACTCGCCTGAAAAACATTGTACTTGCACATTCTTCCGTCCGGTTTTCGGACGGAGTATGTGAATGTGAAGGGGGAGGGCTTTTCTCCGCTCATCGCCGTGGGGACTGCCGCAAAACAGGTATTTGTTCCTTGCCATGGGGACGCACCCTTAGACTGCACTTTTCAGGTTAGTCCCGTGTTCTATCCCTTATATTCTCCTCCTTTGACATCTGCATCCGAAATTTTGCCAATTCATCTTGAGAGTGATTGTTGTCTATCACTCCCGAGGATTACACCATCAATTTCTTATTCACTTTTCTGCCTAGCTTTATTATTTCTTTTGAAATACTTATTATTACTTCTCATAAGAAGCAAAAAGTCCTGCTTTCTACAACTTTTCCATTATTAATTACACAAGATGGGCATTCACTTAACCTGGCCGTCTTCCAGCTTTACTCTGTTGATGACTTTATTAACTCTTCTATCCGGCTCTTTAACGACAGCCTTCTCTTAACTAGTATCAAAAATGTGCAGTCTTTTAAGTAAGCACATTCCTTTTGCATATATAATAATTTGCATAGTACTAATACTCAGTAACTTATAGACACACTGCAGTCTTCATTGTCCATATTTGTCTGCTCAATATCACAATTAATTCCTCCAAGGTGCCATGTGCAAAACAATGACCTATACACTTTTAATCTTTCAACAGACTTTAGTTCTAAATAATAAAAATTCTCTGTGCTGTAGACAGCATTTGGCATAAAAATTACATCCCAGTCCCCAAGTTGCATTGATATCCTTCCTCCTCAAACTTCCTCTTGTTCACTTTCAGCGTGTCACCCAATAACAGAAGAAGTCATCTCCTGTCTCCTCTCCACCCTACCATCTCCATTAGTAATCCTATTCCCTAATACTTTATCTGGTCTGTCTCCCTGACTGTCACTACTCTCCTAGCTAAAGGCCATGTTCACACGGCTTAAAACTGGACATATTTCAGTCCGTAATTACGCGCCAGAGGGCGTAAATTACGGGCTGAAAACGTCCCAATCATTACGGTAATCCACAGTTCTCATAGAGAACTATGGATTACGTCTCCTCTCCCTGCTCGGCGAATACGCCGAGGGGGGAGATAATTGACATGTGAATTACCAGCGGCGTATACGTGCCGCTGGTAATGCAAGTCTATGGGCCGGCGAGATGCCGGCCCCCCCGTCCCGCCCCAGCCACACGGCGTAATTGCGGGGCGTAACTGAACTCATTACATCACCGAAGCTAAGTATAATAAACTCCTATTTTTTTTAACTTGTCGTGTTAGTCTTTCATTATTTAGCATCCTATTATAATAATTTAATATTACAATAATAACCCTCTGGGTTACATATTGGTGGCAGCGGTGGGGTGCTATATAATGAATCTTGCATGATTTATATGTGTTTGTGAAAGGTAGGAATTGATTTACTGGGTGCTGTGCTATAGTATAGGGCTCAGTTAGGAGTTGTCATAGGTATAGCTGGGGCAGGATGTTTGCTAGACTTAGAAAGGGGAATAAGGATCAGTAAGCGAGCAGCCTCCATGAGTGGGTTCTTGATTCCGGCACCTGCCTATCTTTCCCATGCAGCATTTGGGCCAGAGATGCCTGCTGATGGGACTCAGTATATCTTTCAGCCATTGAGCAGTAAGTGTAGCTTTGTAGTTTTCCTTGGTAATTTATGTCCCATTTTTTTTTTGTGGTTTTATTTTTAATAGTGTAGGGACTTGCAAGAAATGAGGAGCCTTGCCGGGGCTTGCAAGCTTGCATACTGTAGCTACTGTATCAACTAATACCTCATATTTTTCCAGCATGTTACTATATTTTTTTGCCCTAAATCACTTGGGAGCTTAGGGTACAAGTATTTTGTGCAGGACACCTTCTAAGTGCTGGGAAGCCTGCCCATTTGAATATTATGGGCGCTATAGGCTGTAACTCAGCATGGTGTTCCTGTATGAATGGCGTTACCCTTTGCATCCCCTTATCTATGGCATTCTCCCTATGTGTTATACTGTGGCTTTCTGCATGCTGGTGGGAATTAGTACCTAGAGCATTGGCTCATTAATATCCGGCACCTGCCTATCTTTCCCATGCAGCATTTGGGTCAGAGATGCCTGCTGATGGGACTCAGTATATCTTTCAGCCATTGAGCAGTAAGTGTAGCTTTGTAGTTTTCCTTGATCATGATTACACCCAGGGAGCTGAGCAAAATTATGTAGAGGAGACAAGAACATACACAGCAGGAGAGCTCAATGAGCTGGGGAACAAGTACAAACAGAGACAAGGTGAGGGATTGCTGGCCTGGGTCTTAAGAGTCTGGGATCTAGGAGGTGACGGAGTCCAGCTGAGCAGCAGGGAAGCCATAGGCTTAGGTAGTTTGTGTCTAGATGCCAGAGTTAGACTCCAAATGCGTAGGGCAAGAACTACTGACAGTGGATTCTCTCTGTCCATCTGATTAGGGATTCCATCGTGCAAGTACATGAGACTCCCTCTGAGCTCATTGATCTCTCATAGTGTTGAGCGATTACATTGACTATGGTCATCGGGTCGATGGTCGATGACGGCAATAACTAGTGTTGAGCGATTTTTATCGACAAAGTTGAAATCGGCAAGGTTTTTATGGTGATCGAAATTTTCAGATCATGCGATAATTAAGGTTAAAATCTGTGCTTTTAATATTAAGATCGCGCCCATTTTCGGCGTTCCTGTAATTTTGGCGGCCAGCAATCAGTTTTACAGAATAGAGCAGGGTGGATGTGGTGCGACGTCATGACTGGGATGGGTTTTGGTTGCGATTGGCGGGAAAAAATCACATGACCTCGTATTACATAAAAACAGCGTTTCCTGTTCAGCTTAGTGTCTTCGCGTTCATAGGAATAGGAGTGCGCTCTGCCTGTGGCCAAACAGCTCAGCGAAATGAGTCTATTTCTGCACAGAGAAACCTCTACTATTAGCTGGGGATCCTTCCAATTGAGTTAGATTATATATTTGAAGATTTTATGTAGTTAGCCAGATAATTTTAAAGCAGCATCTACCGCTGTAAAGTCAGGGGGGGAGTGGGGGTGGGGAGGCGCGGGCGAACACAGAAAGCTCTATCTATAAAGAACACTTGATAAATTTCACAAAGACTTAGTGTAGACATTGCATTGCATTTTCTTTATTATTAACATTTTTCTATTTAAATATTTCCTGGATTTTGGGCAGCCTGAACTTATATTGGATACTCATCATTTCTAGTAACTGCAGGTCTCTTTGTTAGCTGCAAACTCCATTTTATTATCAGTTATACATTTCAGATAGGTGTTCATTTTCAATTTTTTCCAATTCCACCCGTGGTTGATATATCCACCTTGCGTTAAATTACAATCCAGCAATCTTGTAGTCAGCCACAGGTTGTTTGTTGCCAAAAATACCGTGTATCATACGAAAACATAACAGATACGTGTTTTTTGACTTTTGCGCACCAGCTTTGTTCATTGAGCAGCATCCACGTAAATCTAAAACAGCAATTCTATAGTACCACAGGTGAATTGAAAGGTGCAAAAAATACGTGTATTATACGAAAACATAACAGTTTCGTGTTTTTTGACATTTTCGGGACCCCGCTTTGTTCATTGACGCAGCATCCAAGTAAATTCTTAAAACAGCAATTCTTTTAGTCACCCCAGGTGAATTGAAAGGTGCAAAAAATACCGTGTATTATACAAAAACATAACAGATACGTGTTTTTTTTTCTTTTGCCCAGTCCAGATTTGTTGATAGACACCTTGCAGTTAAATTTGAATCCAGCAATTTTGTTTTGATTAGAAGGGGTTTGAAAATAACTGTGATTTGCCGTCTTTTAATAAGAGACTTTCCAAAAACTATTCCATACCTTCTCAAATTTTTATATTTCTGAACATGGAGCGAAATGCAGGTGGTAAGGAGCAAAGGAGGGGGGTTGCACATGGAGGTAGAGGTACGAGAGGGAAGGTGCTCCTTCCAGTGCTGGCGACAACACGCATGCCAGCGGATCTCAGTTGCAGGACCGTCGGCCCGTCATCGCGGGGGCAGGGCCCTGTAAATTCAGTAATGAACGCGTCGTCAATCTGTCCTTCGTGGTTAATGCAACCTGCTCCAGCAGTCTTACCTCCTCGCCCTCCCAGTCACGGCCACAAATGTCGTCATCAGCTCATCAGCATCCGTCCAACATGAAAAAGCCCCAAAAGTCAACTCGTGTACCCACCCCTGTGGATAATCCCCTTGCTGAAGCCTTTTGATGACAAATGCGGTTGGGGTCAGAAAGGGTGTTAAAAAATCAAGAGGATGATTTAGTCTCTCTGACGCCCAGTTACGTCCCTCAGAGGAGGTGAAAGGGAAAGCGGTCAATCGGCAAAAATCCCGGGCGGTCGCAACGCCTTGCAGTGCCTTGTTTTTGCCGCAGGCTTATGGATTGCAGAAAGTCAGGACGACCAAGTCACCGTGTTGATGATGATGATGATGCGACATTGCGGATCCATCTGTCTTTTCCGCAGAATTTTGCTTGCGAGCGCTTCTCAGTGACGAGGAGGAAGACGATGGGGTAGTGTCAATAGGGTGCCGCCACTAAAAGGGAGAGGGGCGGTCGCAGAAGTCCAATGATATGATCCGACAGAACGGTCAGCGCAAACCCAGCTCATCGCTCTATCGCCGTCAAAAAGGTCCAGGACCTATCAAGCCTGGGCCTTCTTTAGCAAGCTCTGGATTCACCCAGCGATGTATATGCCGCCTTTGCCAGAAATGCATATGTAGAGGCAAAGAACCTTAAGTGGTTAACACCACCAACATGTCGAGTCCAACATGAGCGTAATGCTTGAGTTGAAATGGAGGGGAACACTTGGCCAAAAAAGCAGACGGACGCAGGGGCCTCCAACCACTGTCACACCCTCTGTCTCCGCCTCCTCCCTCCTCGCCTCCTACAAGCGTTCCTCAGCTGCCGATGTCTCTCAGAGTCATGTTCAGGGATCAGCCTCCGCTTCAGCCTCCACCGTGCCCGAGTACCACCAGCACCACCAGAGACCATTCCTACCCCTTCTCTTCCGCCAGTTTGACGACCTGCATCGCCGTACAGCGGCCAGTCTAGCAGCCAGCCTCTGTCTTTCCGGTTGGGAGCAGAGAAAAAACTTTAAACCCAAACCATCCCAAAGCCAAAGCCTGATTGTCGGCTATTTGCCAGGATTTTGGCTTGGAAATGTTGCCTTTCCGTCTGGTGGACACAGATGGGTTGCCGCCCAACATCTAATGCCCTCGCTGCCCCCAATACCAGATGCCGAGCAGGCATTTCCTTTGCCAGAAATGACAGTCCCTGCCCTGGCCAGCCAGTGTCTCTAAAAAATTTCAAGCGCGTTGTCTGGCATCTGTGTCCGAAAAAGTCCATCTCACCACCGACACGGGACTAGTAAGCACTGGCCAAGGTGCTATATCTCGGTGACGCTATGGGTGAGCTGGGTGGATGTCTCTGGGGGGTGACGGTGGCTTTCAGGCTCGGACGCACGTCTCAAAACCGCAGGGATGGTGCAGGCTCTTTCCCAAGGTCCTCTGGTGCATCACGTGTCCCAGAGGCACCAGGCGTGTTGAATTAATCTGCCTTGGAGACCGTCACACACAGGTCAGGAGCTGTGGACGGCTCTCGCAACGAGACCGAGGGCTGCTGGGTGACAAGAAAACCTTGTGCAAGGCAAGTGGGGGCGATAACGGGCGAAATCTGCTGGCCGCCCTTAATGAGCGGTAGGCTGGAGCCTCATCCCTTGCCTTGGCACATTGTCATGAACCTTGTCGTCCAGATATTTCTAAAGAGCTACCCGGGACTGGTACTGACTGCTGAAGAAGGCTCGAGGTCTGTGTTCGCACTTCCGCCGTTCGCGCACCCTGCTTCGTCCCGCCTGGCTGCGTTGCAGGCGTCAGCTCGGCCTCCCAATTAAACCGTCTCATTGTTGACGTGGCAACACGCTGGAATTCCACCCTCCACATGCTCCAGCATTGTGGAGCAGCGCAATGCCATTACGCCAGTTCGAAGTGCACATGGCCTGACAAGCAGCGGTGCGACCTCGGGGTGTTGGCCACCGAAGAGTGGAGGCAGGTGAAAGAGCCTGCACCATCCTTGCCAGTTTTGAAAGGAGCCAACCAAAATGGTCAGTTGCGGACGATGCCATTGTCGATGAGCATTGTGGTGATCTTAGTATCTGGAACGATCGTTGGGTCACTCTGAAACATCAGGTCCCGCCAGGGGACAGAGGTGGAGACGGGACCACAGATGCAGACACGGGAGCCATTCTCTCCGTCAAATCCACAAGGGTCCCGGACCAGTTTCTCAATTGTATGGTCTTTCATTAGGCAGTGTTCAGGGTCCAGAGCTAGTGCAATGGCGGCACCTCAGCTCTCAGTGTGCATCATCTGAGGCAAGTCAGGGGCTGTGTTGAAGCTGTGCGGAGGAAGCGGAGGAGGAGGAGAGGAGGGGAGGTATTCCTAGACACCGACGTCCCTGCCTTGGAAAGAGGTTGCGTGAATTGGGCTAGATGAGGAAGATGAGTTTGATAGTACCCCCAACCCAGAGGCTTGGGAACTCAAGGCTCCATCTCTCACATGAGGCTTGATGCTCCTTTTCTCCACTATGTCCTCGCATTAAGGCCAGCAAAATGAACAAACAGTACTGGGTGGCCACCCTCCTGATCCCCGGTACAAAACAAAACTCGGCACATACTTCCACCCACCAATAAGAGAGTAAATACAGGAAATGGAGACCTTGCTGATTGATCAACTGGAGATATCTGTTGCGTCTGCTTGAAGTTCTTCAAATGTCACGGTGGAACAATGCCAGCGACCTGACAGCAGTAGAGTGCCAAGTAGCCGTAGCGGAACAGCTGCTGGCAGCAGCAGGCAAGGTGGCAGAAGCCTAATAGGGTGACCTCTGGGCAATCTTTTATTTACCACCTCACCAAGCATGCACTGCAGGCCACAGAGACAACACCAGAGACAGCTTAAGTTCATGGTGCACGACTTCTGCGTCTCTACACGATGTTTTTGTATGTGTTCCGGACCCAATAGACTTCCGGGTATCCAAAATGGACGAATGGCCCAAGCTCGCTCGCACGCCATAGAGGTGTTGTCCTGCCCAGCAGCCAGTCGTCATATCTGAGGGACCGTCAGCACAGCGGGAGGAGTCATTACAGACAGAACGCATTCGGGCTTTCCACAGTAAGGTGGATCGTTGACTTTCATCAAGATGAATCAGGCATGGATCTCTGATGATGTTTGTGGCCCCAACTGCCGAGGTCACGATTAGTTGTGGTCTACTTCACATTCTCTCCAAACGAGAATTGTTCCTCTTGGAAAAACTTATTTTAAAATGAATATTTTTACTGCAATTTTTATTCTCAATCCCAACTGTTCATTTTGCTGGTTTTGCTGTGAGGAGACTAAATGCACCAAGGTTCATGACAAAACCATATTCCATTTAATCACTTCATCTTTAGAATTTTTCATTGTCATTGGTTTGGGGTCATGTTGCCTCACAATTTTTTAACAGTTGCTGAGAAGTCATATTTATTTTATTTGGGGTCATGTTGCTGTTGAGATACAGCAATAATCATGGTCCTTTGGAACAGAAATGTGGCTTTCTAAGTGGCATTTCTCCTTCAAATTTTTTAACAGTGGCTGAGAGTCCACTTTTGTATAATTTTTATGGGTATGCTGCTTTTGAAAATGGAGCAATACTACAGGTCCTATTCTAATAATGTTGTTTCTAATAGAACATTTGTTCTTCAACAATTGTCAAAAAACAAAAAAACAAAAAAAAAAAAAAAAAAAAAAAAAAAAAAAAAAAATGTGGCTCATGGGTCTTGTTTTGATTTTTTGGAGGCCATTTTGCTGTGACATGCAGCATACTACAGGTCCTTTTCTAAAAAATGTTGTTTCTATCAGAATTTGTTGTTCACTATTGTCCTTAGTGGCTCTAGTGTCATGCTTGAATTTTGGAGGCATTTTGCAATGAGAACATGCAGCTAAAACTACAGGTCTATTCTAAAAAATGTGTTTTCTACAGACATTTTTCTTCAGCAATGGTCAAGAGTGGCTCAAGCGTGGGATTAGTGCTGTCAGAAAAACAGGAATAGGTAGGACATGTTAGTTGGACCATATTGCAAAAATGACTTGTTTGCAAGATTCTTTAACATAGCTATTAAACCCGTTTTTGAGACAACCATTTAATAGAATTAAAAAAGAGAAAAACAAAGACATGGTGGGATTCCATCTATTTTTAATAATGTGTTTTTAGAATTAAGTACTAAAAAACTTGAATGTACAATATAGCTGTTAAAAAAAAGATTCTCTGAATTGTACAAGGAGGTACAGGAAAACTTGACCAGATGTAGGTTATTCAGAGGAATGGAGTAAGGAGCACGGACAAAGAACAAAGTACAGAGACCATTTCCTCCAGCCACGTTGAGTATAATGAGAAAAGAATGCCAAGATAAAGGGCACCTGGGAGTAACAGAGCGGTTTAACCACCAGTATTTCCAAGTGAAGCTCAAATTGGTACACACTCATACGGTGGGCAAGCGTACCCAGTATTGACTGTATACAGAGGAAGGCTGGAGTTTTCACACTTCGCTTCGCACTCTGCTTCAGCACGGACAGTTTTCGTTGCTGCGTATCAGGGCATTTTAAATGAGTGTTAATAGTAGACGGACGCCAGCCTAGGCTTCACCGCACCCACTGTAATTCCTGGCCTGGGTCATGCCTTGGTCCAGGACAGGTATGTCAATGTCCAGTGAAACTAAAATGGTGTGTTGAAAGTCTCCTTTTTCGGCACTTTTTAATCTGGGGGTCATGCAGGTTTGGGGCTCCTGCTGTGTCCTGGTCAGGTATAGTCAATGTCCAGTGAAACTAAAATGGTGTTGAAAGGACTCCTTTTTCGGCACTTTTTTAAATCTGGGGGTCATGCAGGTTTGGGGCTCATGCTGTGGCCAGGACAGGGTAAATCAATTGTCCAGTAAAAAAACATAAAATGGAGGTTTGAAAGACTCCTTTTTCCAGGCACTTTTTAAATTGGAGGGTTATGAGGTTTGGGGCTCATGCTGTGGCCCAGGGACAGGTATAGTCAATGTCAGTTCACCTACAATGGTGGTTGAAGATCCTTTTTCCGGGCACTTTTTAATGTGGGGGTCATGCAGGTTGGGGCTCATGCTGTGGCCCAGGACAGTATAGTCAAGTCCAGTGAACTAAATTGGTGGTTGAAAGGACTCCTTTTTCCGTCACTTTTTTAAATGTGGGGGTCATGCAAGTTTGGGGCTCTGCTGTGGCCCGGGGCATAGTCTATGTCCGTGAAACTAAAATGGGGGTTGAAAGACCCCTTTTTTCCCGGCACTTTTAAATCTGGGGCATGCAGGTTTGGGGCTCATGCTGCGTTCCAGGACGGGATTTTTCAATGCCCAGTTCAAGTAAGATGGGGGTTAAAATCATTGCCTTCTGGCATTTTTTAATTTAGGGGTGATGAGGTTTTAAAGGGTGTGGGGTTTTTTTTTTGTGGTTTTTTTAACCTAAGGTGTTGCAACATGTGCACAACCCATTTGCTGTTGTGGATGTTAATTCCATTTTTTTCCACCCCTGTTTGGGTGTAAAATGAAGGGTTGTTGCTCTCCCTTAGTTTTTTTTGGGCATCGTCATAAACGACTGCTCCTATCGAAAAACCTTATCGATGGTGGCGACTATCGACTATCGCCCCCTTTTCGGAAAACCAATAATCGTCAACACTAGCCCCCCCCACACTTTTTCATTGTGCCACTTTATGACCCCTTTTTGCTGTGTGTTGCTGGGGGCCCTGACATCCCCACTGGTCTTGTGCCATCTTGACCTCATGCTGTTGCTCCTGCCCCCGTCACCTCCACTCTCTGTCATTGTGCCCTCTGTGGCCTTTCCCCTTTTTGCCCCCTCCAGAATGTTTTGTGCCATGTTGGGGGTCGTTTTCAACATTTGGGGGGTTCCCGTTTGCCCCGGTTTCCAAATTACGATCGGAGGAAAAAAAGTATCGGCCGATTAGAAATTGAGTCAGACACGGGTTTGGGTCAGATTTCTTTGTTCCAAGCATTTGACAAAACAAAGATACACACATTTTTTTTATAAAAATCTAATCAAAATAAAGCGGGGCAGTAGAGAAGAGAGGAAACCCGGTGTATTTCCCTATTTGGCAGCTTTTTAAATACGTTATTGGTCCACGCTGTCTTGGGGAAAAAGTCTCGGGATTCTTTAGCCAAAACTTCAGTGATTTTCCAAGTGAAAAAAATTCAGGAAAGGGAGACTTAGCTGGAGGTCACATCTTTGGGGAAAACAGATAAAAGTGGTCAATCCTGAGCCATTTTAGCTTTCATATTTGCTGCATCATTTTTGGAAAAAATGGAGTCGATTCCATTTTAGTGAGTGATTTAAGAAAAAAAGTTTGGGGATTTATAATTTAAAATTAACACAATTTTGATTCAAATTCTTTCCCTTACAATCCCCCTAAAGACCCAAAATTTTCTCAAAGTCCCTATTTTCCTTTCCCGAAACTAAAAGCTTGGAGTTTGGAAACTGCCACACTGGGGTAAGGGGTGGGATTTCTTCGGAATTGTGAGGAAACCCCCCTAAAGGGGGGGGGGGGGGAAAAAATTTAACACGCAATTCCAGTGCCCACCAACAGTGTAGGTTTTCCCTAATCTGTCCCTTCAAAAGAGAAAATTTACTCTTGGTTTTTACTTTTGGGGGGCTTGGGTTTAGTAAGGGTTTTTAGCAATACCTTTTTCATTACTGTCATCAGAGGTTGTTTGTGCATAAAGGAAAGTTCCTGAGGGGGTCCTCCCGCAGCTATCCTGGCCAAAAAGATTTTTGTGAGAGGAATGCGCGCACGTACAAAAGTAGCCCAAAATTTTTTAAACAGTACCATGCCCCCCTGCTGTAACCCGGGGTTCCCGCCTCCCTCCCAAACAGTCAGCCCGGAGGCCAAGAAAGTATCCACCCCAGTTTCCTTTGTTCCTTGGACGGACCCCTTTTCTTACCCCCGGGCGATAGTGTTTTCCTTCACTCCTGTGTTTTCAGGTATATAGGGCGCATTCTTCATATATGCCAAACTCCCCCCTTTCTCAGCCACACCATGTCGATGGCTAATCGGTTTGTAAGGAGATTGGGGGCCTAATTTCTTCATAGGGCCCGAAACCCATCTTACTGTTTAAATTAACAAAAACCCTTTTCTGATTTTAATAAAAAGTAATTAATCCAGTTACATTTTATTAATTTGAACTTGGGGAATAATGGAAGCAAAAACCCGCGCAATTGATCTACGCTTTATATGATTGGGACCCCCCTTGGCACCCAATG
>JAODAL010061870.1:0-20071 GCA_025379985.1 Phyllomedusa bahiana | reverse complement strand
TTAAAGCCCCGGGTTTTCACAAGCCCGCGCAAAGGGGGATGACTTGCTGCGGCTGGGGCTACCAGGTCGCCCCCCCCTGCGGACGCTTGGGGGGGGCCGGGGTGCAGCGAGGTACAGAATCGTAGTCGAAAAAACGTGTCGTGGGCAGGCAAATGTCAGGGGGCGGCAATGGTTGTGGTCGAGAACAGGGGGGAAAGGTCCGGGGGCAGGCGGCAAGTTCGGAGTCGGGAAAACTTTGCAAAGGGTCTGGTACACGGTGGGGCGACAATATATTCGGGAACGTTTTTCCTATGGCGGGGGGGAACATGATCCAGCGGGGAAAATGATGAGAGGGGCCCCCAAAAATGGGGGAGGCGTCGGGCAGACAACCAATTTGGGACACGTCCCTTAAATTTACGAGCCCCGCGGCCGCGCGCGCTGGGAAAAAGGGCACCGCGCCTGCCGGGAGGAGACGCGGGGGGACGGGCGCGGGGGTAAGTTACCAGCGGAGCGGACCCCCGGGTCGTCCCGGGCCAGCGGGAGCAACCCCCCCCCGGCAGGCGCCCGGGAGGGGGACCAAGGGGGCGCCCGGGCCCCCGGGCGAGAAGCGGGGGGGCGCCGCTACAAACTGCGCTATAATACAGGTCCCATTATAAAAAAAAGTTGTTTCTAAAAGACATTTGTTCTTCACAATTGTCCAAAAGGGGTCAAGGGGCATGCTTTTAATTTTTGGGGGGATTTTGTGTGACACAGCTATACTACAGTCCTATTATAAAATGTTTGTTTCTAACAGACATTTGTTCTTTACAATTTTTCCCCAAGTGGCTCAAAGGGGCTGCTTTGAATTTTTGGGGGGTTTTGCTGTGACAGCACTATACCCCAAAAGGGCCTATTATAAAAAAATGTTGTTTCTAAAAAGACATTTTTTTTCACAAGTCCAAAAATGGCTCAAGGGTCATCTTTTAATTTTTGGGGGCATTTTGCTGTGCATGCACTATACTCGGTCCTATTATAATAAAAAAGTTTTTTCTAACAGACATTTTTTCTTCACAATTTTCCAAGTGGCTCAAGGGTCTGCTTTGAATTTTGGGGGGGTTTGCTGTGACATGCAGCTATACTACAGGTCCTATTATAAAAAAATGTTGTTTCTAACAGACATTTGTTCTTCACAATGTCCAAAGTGGCTCAAGGGTCTTGGTTTGAATTTTTGGGGCTTTTTGGGCTGTGACATGCAGCTATGCTACAGGTCCTATTATAATAAAATGTTGTTTCTAACAGACATTTGTTCTTAAAATTGTCCAAAGTGGCTCAAGGGTCATGCTTTAAATTTTTTGGGGGGCATTTTGCTGTGATATGCAGCTATACTACAGGTCCTATTATAAAAAATTGTTTCTAACAGACATTTTGTTCTTCACAATTGTCCAAAGTGGCTCAAGGGTCATGCTTTGAATTTTTGGGCATTTTGCTGTGACATGCAGCTATACTACAGGTCCTATTATAATAAAATGTTGTTTCTAACAGACATTTGTTTCTTCACAATTGTCCAAAGTGGCTCAAGGGTCATGCTTTGAATTTTTGGGGGCGTTTGCTGTGACATGCAGCTATACTACAGGTCCTATTATAAAAAAATGTTGTTTCTAACAGACATTTGTTCTTCACAATTGTCCAAAGTGGCTCAAGGGTCATGCTTTGAATTTTTGGGGGCATTTGCTGTGACATGCAGCTATACTACAGGTCCTATTATAAATAAAATGTTGTTTCTAACAGACATTTGTTCTTCACAATTGTCCAAAGTGGCTCAAGGGTCATGCTTTGAATTTTTGGGGGCATTTTGCTGTGACATGCAGCTATACTACAGGTCCTATTATAAAAAAAAATTGTTTCTAACAGACATTTGTTCTTCACAATGGTCCAAAGTGGCTCAAGGGTCATGCTTTGAATTTTTGGGGGCATTTTGCTGTGACATGCAGCTAGACTACAGGTCCTATTGTAAAAAATGTTGTTTCTAACGGACATTTGTTCTTCATAATTGTCAAGAGGGGCTCAAGGGTGATGGTGCTGTCAGAAACAGGAATAGGTAGGACACTGTTAATGGACACATATTTCAAAATGACTTGTTTTTGCAAGATCTTTAACATAGCTATCAATCCCTGTATTGAGACAACCCATTTAATACAATTAAAAAAAGAGAAACAAAGACATGATGGGATTCCATCCTATTTTAAAAATGTGTTTTCTAGAATTAAACTACTAAAAAACTTGCATGTACAAAATAGTTGTTAAAAAAAATTCCTCTGAATTGTACAAGGGAGGTACAGGAAAACTTGACCAGATGTAGGTTATTCAGATGACATGGAGTATGGAGCACGGACAGAGAACAAAGTACAGAGACAATTTCCTCCAGCACGTTGAGTAAAATGAGAAAAAGAATGCCAAGAAAAAGGGCACCTGGGTGGAACAGGAGCGTTAACCACCAGTATTTCCAAGTGAAGCTCAATTGGTCCGCACTCATACGGAGGGGCAAGCGCTACCCAGGACAGGGACAGTATATGTCCAGTGAAACAATACGAAAATGCGGTTGGTTGGTGAAAGGGTACTTCCTTTTTTGGTGGCACTTTTTAATCTGGGGGTCATGCAGGTTTGGGGCTCATGCTGTGTTCCAGGACAGGGATAGTCAATGTCCAGTTCAAGTAAAATGATGGTTCAAATAATACTGCCTTCTGGCACTTTTTAATTTGTGGGTGATGCAGGTTTAAGGGTCATGCTGTGGTACAAGACAGGGATAGTGAATGGTCTGTGATTTTTTTTCTGTGGCTTTATAACCTAAGTGTGTTGCCTAAGATGTAGCACGTATCCATTTGACTGTTGTGGATTTTAATTCCAGCTTCTCCAGCCCTGTTTGGGTGTAAGAATGAAGGTGTTGTTGCTCTCCCATAGACTTTAATGGTCATCGGCGATCATCTATCATCGACCATCGAATATCTTGTCGATGATGGCCGACTATCGACCATCGACCGATGTCGATAGCCAACGTAATCGCTCAACACTATATAATAGTGCTAAATGGCTCTGTAGTTTAAGGATTTTAATAAGTATAAGTATCACGCAATTCTTTCAGAAATTTTTCAGAAAAACCAATATACAGTAGATTATCATTAGCATGCAATATAGTCCTGCAATGCAAGTACCTCATAAGCAAAATGCCGACCGATGTTTACACATCTCAAATTGTCTTTGTCTGTGCCAATACCATGAACCAAACATTCAAGTGGACATATTAAGTGCCCAATATCCTGTTCCTGAGTAGATGTAGAGATGCTAACCCCGTAGTATCAAGCCACTTAGACCATGAACTGTAGAACTTAGTGTTACTATCTATCTTTTTTTATATACAGTGGGGAAAAAAAGTATTTAGTCAGCCACCAATTATGCAAGTTCTCCCACTTATATAGGCTGGTAATTGACTTCATAGGTAGACCTCAACTATGAGAGACAAAATGAGAAAACAAATCCCGAAAATCACATTGTCTGATTTGGGAAGAATTTATTTGCAAATTATGGTGGAAGATAAGTATTTGGTCAATAACAAAAGTTCATCTCAATACTTTGTTATATATCCTTTGTTGGCAATGACAGAGGTCAAACGTTTTCTGTAAGTCTTCACAAGGATGGCACACACTGTTGCTGGTATAATTGGCCCATTCCTCCATGCAGATCTCTTCTAGAGCAGTGATGTTTTGGGGATGTCGCTGGGCAACATGGACTTTCAGCTCCCTCCAAAGCTTTTCTGTGGGGTTGAGATCTGGAGACTGGCTAGGCCACTCCAGGACCTTGAAATGCTTCTTACGAAACCACTCCTTCGTTGCCCTGGTGGTGTGCTTGGGTCATACTGACAGACCCAGCGTTGTTTCATCTTCAATGCCCTTGGTGATGAAAGGAGGTTTGCACTCAAAATCTCACGATACATGGCCCCATTCATTCTTTCACGTACACGGATCAGTCATCCTGGTCCCTTTGCGGAGAAACAGCCCCAAAGCATGATGTTGCCACCCCCATGCCTCACAGTAGGTATGGTGTTCCTTGGGTGCAACTCAGCATTCTCTCTCCTCCAAACAAGACGAGTTGTGTTTCTACTTTGGTTTCATCTGACCATATGAAATTCTCCCAATACTCTTCTGGATCATCCAAATGCTCTCTAGCAAACCTCAGACGGGTCCTGACATTTACTGGCTTAAGCAGGAGGACCCGTCTGGCACTGCACGATCTGAGTCCCTGGCGGCGTAGTGTGTTACTGATGGTAGTCTTTTTTACGTTGGTACCAGCTCTCTGCAGGTCATTCACTAGGTCCCCTCATGTGGTTCTGGGATTTTTGCTCACCGTTCTTGTGATTATTTTGACAGGATGAGATTTTGTGTGGAGCCCCAGATTGTGTGAGATTATTAATGGTCTTGTATGTCTTCCATTTTCCAATTATTGCTTCCACAGTTGATTTTTTCACACCAAGATCCTTGCCTATTACAGATTCAGTCTTTCCAGCCTGGTGCAGGGATACAATTTTGTTTCTGATGTCCTTCGACAGCTCTTTGATCTTCCCCATAGTGTAGTTTGGAGTGTGACTGTTTGATGTTGTGGACAGGTGTCTTTTATACTGATAACAATTTCAAACAGGTGCCATTACTACAGGTACTGAGTGGAGGACAGAGTTACAGGTCTGTGAGAGCCAGGAATCCTGCTTGTTTGTAGGTGACCAAATACTTATTTTCCACCATAATTTGCAAAAAAAAAATTATTTCCAAATCAGACAATGTGATTTTCTGGATTTGTTTTCTCATTTTGTCTCTGATAGTTCAGGTCTATCTATGATGTCAATTACAGGCCTCTCTTATCTTTTTAAGTGAGAAAACTTGCACAATTGGTGGCTGACTAAATATTTTTTGTCCCCCACTGTAAGTTCTTTTTTTCCAAACTGATTAACCAGTTCACTTATTTGATAAATTCAGATACTGTGGGAGAATCAGCATCCAACCTTTCGTGCCATAAATAAGATATGACCTGGCAGCCATTCATGGAGGGTTTTATGTCGGATCTGGAAATCTCACAGGTTGTATACCCTTTTCGGTACTCCAAGTGGTACCTGGCGGCAGCATTGTCGGGATCGCTTGGTAGACTTGAGCTTCCCCACGATCGGCCGTCTAGCTCCCAACAATAACCGAACAGGGGCTCGAGACAGGGAGGATTCTGTTGTGCTTCCCCTAGGGCTATTCTCCCAAAAGTATACCCCTTTACAGTTATAGTTCTTATTAAACAACACAGAAACCAGGACATAGAATAGTTAAAACTACAAGCATCCAAGTCAGTGAGCCAACCCTCATTTATATTCTATTTTTTTTGTTCTTTTTTGTGCACGTTAGTTTATAGTTAAGGTTCTTTAGTTCTCTTCAACATTGAACAGGGTCAGTATGGCATAATAGGGGAAATTTGGAGTGTGGAAGTCTTACAACATCCACAGAGGGGGTGGGGGTTAGGGGGTGTCTTATCTGGAACGTTGCCCAGTTACACTTTGATGTAAACCTAGGCTTTTAATCCAGAGGCACAAGCGACCACAGAAGCTTAGCCTCGGAAATGAGGGTGTCAGGTTTTGAGATAACACTCTCCAAGGCAAATGATCACATCTACTGCCCAACTCAAACTTCGATCTATGCTGGACAAGAATCAATGGATGCTAAGGAGTTGGAAACTCTTATGACCGAACCATACTTGAGGCATATATTTCAATGTGCA
Source organism: Phyllomedusa bahiana (assembly GCA_025379985.1). NCBI lineage: Eukaryota > Metazoa > Chordata > Amphibia > Anura > Hylidae > Phyllomedusa > Phyllomedusa bahiana. Next base: position 14,311 of record JAODAL010061870.1, on the reverse strand, counting down.
AAATAACGTTTACTAGTGCATATTGACGTATACGGTATAACTTTTAGACATTCACTGGGTAGCGTGGAGTGTGGACGTGCTTCTGTCAGCTCCTGGCTGGACTTGCTATGATTTATCATTAAGCTGAAACAGCTAAGTATTGCCCATTAATCTTATTGATTATACGATTAGAGACTGTATCCGGACTGTAATGTCTAAAAGTTATACAGCATACATCAATATGCACTAGTAAACGTTATTTTGCACATTGAAATATATGCCTCAAGTATGGTTTGTTCGTGAGCTGAAAGGGGAAGACAAGGAGGTTCCTTGATTGAGGCTACACCTGGGCAATACTTAAAAAGATTCGTTACAAGTTTGAATGTGGCAGATTACTGTGATTTTTTTAAGTAAAACTCTTATGACACCTGGGCTCATTTGTGTAATGATCTTGTACCTGTTTCAATGTTTCATACGACAGAATATTCGTTATTTACATTTCCTAACTTTGTTGATGTAATGTAAATATGTGAAACATCAATAAAAAGGAGTTAGAAAAAAAAAAAAAGATATGAACAACAGCTAAATTTTTAGTTATAAAATAGAGGTAAATCCTCCACATATCCCAGTATACAAGTCAATGGTGTATCTTCTAGACACATTGAAAAAACAGTGTTAATACAGCTGATGAAATTTTTCCAGTATCATTTTAATTTCGGACAATTCCACATAATATGTAAAATACCTGCAGGAAATTTAGTTAAACATTTTTTTTTAATAAATGTGTAAATAAATTAATCCCTTAGACTGTACTCTATTTTGTATGAGTTCAATAATAATAGATTTATTATTCTGAAATTTGGTGGTACTATATTTATTTAGTAAAGCTTGACAAAGTTGGAAGCAATTGTAAAAGAAGGAATGCGGTATTGCAAACTCTGTAATTGACTGAAGGACTTAAAGGGGTGTTATCGTTTGAGCTGCTCGTGCTGTTCAGCTAATTTTCTCAGATTGATTTTGAAATCCAGGGGCGTGTCTCTCCTGTCAGCAGTCATGTTTCTCCTCCCAGGAGGCGTGTCTCCCCTCACTGAAGAACTGTGATATCATCATTTTGTTTAAAGCAGGGGATGCAGAAGGTTGTCTGGATATAACAGCTCTGTAGCCTCCTGCCTGCTTATGTCTGCAGCCTTGAGGCTCCAAACTCCAGCAAGCACCTGTCATATGTCTTAGTTTACACACAACTGAAAGCCAGCAGCTGTTACTTCTAGTGGTTCATCCAAATTGTACTGACAACAGGCAGAGATCTTTACTCAACTACAAATGTCAGCTTCAAGTAAAGAGCTCTGCTTCCTGTCGGTGACATGTGAGTGAAAACAATGGGGGGCGAAGCAAATCAGCTTTGAGAGAAGGCCCTGCTCAGCTTGTAACTAACTTGGGCTGGTGGTCGAGAGGTAGAGCAGCAGTAGTTCTAGCCCCTCACAGGGTATATTTTTTCCCCCTAAATTCTACACATATGTAGAGAGACCTAAAATATATATATATATGTCAATCTCTATAATGATATATATACACATACATAGCTCCCCAATCTCATGTCTCATCCCCCAGAATCTATGCATTGTATCACAGATGTTGGAAGTGCTTGGGTGTGACTGCAAGGATAGGACACTATATAGGGGAGCTTTGTGTGTGTATATGAATTAAATTATAGATGTCTACACATATATTTTCATATCTTTACATATGTGTACAAATTTTAAAGAAAAAAAAAACACTACTGATGGGGCTTGAACTCCCAACCTCAGTCTTGCAAGGTTAATCACCTAAGCACTGCACTATGTAAGCAGCTTATACAGATGCAGTGTTGAATCCTTATGTTATACACTACAGATGATGATGTCATAAGGAGGTGGGGCTTGCATTCGATCTGAGGAACAGAACGCCTTCTTTTCCAAGTAGCAGCTTAAGGACTGGATCTGTGAGGAAGTTAATCAACCTCTTGGTAAAAGCCCCTTAAACAGCCAGTAATTGACCCTAAAGCTGGGAGATGTACATAGAGCCAGCAGACTTGGTTTCACTATAGATTTTAACAGCTCAGAGGGGAGTAAACACAGAGTGTGCAGGCAGCCAATCACAGCGCAGGGGGCGTGGCTGGGGTGTTTCCTGTCTAGGGGCGTATCCCAACAGGCTGAATGAAATGTCAATCACAGTGCAGGGGGCGTGTCTAGGGTGCGAGAATCGACCAGGGGGTGTTCTGACCAGCAACAGCAGAAATAGAAGACAGATTTACAGAGATGCTTATATCTGCTAAACCATGTGACAGAGGTAATGCAACCCAATTACAAAAGTGCTTATTTTTACTGTCCCCATAATCTGAGACATGATCTTTGTAACGATAAAACCCCTTTAAGATCTCCCGTCTAATTAATTATTTGATAAATCCTCCTTACATCCTTTACCTTCCAATCCTCCTGTCCCTCTAACGCTTCTAGATATGGAAGTGTTGGATAAGTTATGTGTAAAATGTATTCCGCAGATATCTTTTACCTTCCACCATAATTTATGCATTAGTAGGAGAGTGGGATATTTGACACATCCTTTCTTAAGGCTCCAGTATCTTATACAGATATTTCGAATTTAAGGGGCTCTGAAGCAAAACAGTATTTCTATCAGCAACTGAACCATCCTCCCAACCTTTAAGATGTTGTAGCTGAGCTGCTGAAAAAATATATAAAAGCGTTAGAGATTCTAATTTAATTTTAGCGTGCCAGCTTCCCCAAATGAATTCTCTGAATAAAGAGTTAATTTTTAAAAAAAAATATTTGCGGGAGCATTATGTAGAAAGTACAGTAGTTGAGGTATCCATATAATTTTAATTACATTTATTCTACCTACTTTTGAAGTAGGGATTTTACTCCATTTTCGTGATTTATCTTTAAATTTCAGGAAGAAAGGATCTAAATTTAATCGTTCAAATATTTAAAAGATTTTACTGTTAATAGGAGACCTTGTGAAATGGTATACCTCACTGTGTGGTCATCTACCAGCATTAATACCGACTTGATATATGTACCCAAGTGTTTTCCAAATTCTGTGAGGACCTCACCTGTATATCATCCATATTAGTATACACCACCTTATGAATCTGTATAATCTTTATATTTTATTCAATCGCAAAATATTTACTTGCTAGAAGTTTCATTAAAACGTTCACATTTATTCTCATAATTTTCAAAAAACATCTTCTGGACACAGTATAACTTCATTCAATCAATATTATGGCATATGAGTCGGAACATCCTTACTTTCTGTCCTGTATGGAGCAGTCAATTCAATACTGTGAGTCTCTTAGGAGCAGTAGCTGCCGTGAGGACCTCACCTGTAGCCTGCAAGGAAGAACTAGCATTATCCAGAAACAAAAGCATATCATCAGTGTATAGCACTATTTTATCTTTTATTATTCCTCTACGGAATCCTACAGTTCCATTGTTGCTCTAATAATAGCTATAAGGGTTCGATAGTAATGGCAAATATAAGAGACATAAGGCAACCCTGCCTAATACCTCTACTAAGGTTAAACAAAGGAGATGAGCAGTCATTAATCCTCATACAGGTTCTAGGTGTAGTGTAGAACAATTTTATCCATGAGACAAACATAAGTCCAAAATTTATCTGCTCCATAACCAGCCATAAAAATTTCCACTCCACACTATCAAAAGCCGTAGTGGTATCTAGAGAGCAGACAATTCTAGACCCCTTATTATCTGCCGGTAACTGTAAGGCTATGTTCACACGGCTTAAAATGGGACATATTTCAGTCCGTAATTACGCGCCGTAGTGCGCGAATTACGGCTGGAGTACATCCCAGTCATTACGGTAATCCACAGTTCTCATAGAGAACTATGGATTACGTCTCCTCTCCCTGCTCGGCGAATCCGCCGCGGGGGAAGATAAGTGACAGGTCATTTACTAGTGGTGTAAAAGCGCCACTTGTAATGATTGTCTATGGGCCGGCGAGGTATCGGTCCCCCGCCCCCGTCCACACGGCCCCGCAAATAAGCCGTGTGAACATTGCCTGATTTAAGATAGAGGCGTCTAATGTTGATGGAATGAACCCTCTCTGATCTTTGTGAATTAAGCTAGTTATAATTTGGGATAAATGATTCGTTAGGACCTTCGCCAGTATTTTAGCATCCACTAGCAGGAGGGAAATAGGCCTATATGATTCTGGCAACAATGGATCTTTACTTGATTTCAGTAATCCTTCCTGCATAGATCCTGGACGTCTATGTTGATCCATAGAATACTGGAAGGTGTCTAACAATTGCGGTAGGAGGGATTCCTCAAATTTTATTACATATCGTATTAGGCAATCCATCTTTCCCTGGTGATTTCCTATTAGCCTAAGAGTGTACAACTTTCTGAATCTCTTCTAATTATATAGGGGCCTCTAAATGTTCACTTTGCTGATTAATTTTTGAAGGTTAATCTCTTTTAAGTAGTCTCGAATTTGATTAATAGATACTTCCAACCTAGATGTGTACAAGTTTTGGTAAAAATTATGCATAATTTGTACAATGCCAGCAGAATCAGAAACTATAGAACCATTGTGTTCCTTTAAATTTGTTATGTAGCAGGATCTCACTTGTGCCCTTGAAATTGCTGCTTATAGATGACCTGCTTGTTGACCCTCTTCAAAATACAGTTGCTTTTGGAAACCTCTTCTATTGGCTGCTGTTTCCAATAAGTGTGAATTCAAACCTTCTTGAGCCTGTCTTCATTTATGTGATGTTTATTTGTTATGTAATTTAGTTCAGCAAGTCAGACCCTTGCCCGTAATTCTCTTTCAAACATGCCACGTTTTTTCTTATGTCTATTAATCTGTTGAATAAACATACCCCTCATATAAGCTTTCAGTGCATCCCATACCATATCAGGAGTTGTTGATCCTCTATTAATCTCTAAGTAACTCTGTAAAGCTTTGTCTATAACTGAAATATTGACTGCCGTTAACTAGAAAGGGTTAAGTTTCCATAACCTGGGTAATTTAGTTATAGAAGAATGTATCATCAGTGTTACTAAGATGGGAATGTGGTCTGATAAATTCCGCTGCAGGCGTTCTACATAAGTTACCAAAGTATGTACTAAATAGTTATCAATAGCCATATAAAGTCTTGATAGGGAAGAATAGGAACTAGAGTGACACGTATACTGTTTAACCTCTAAGTGTGTATTATGCCACAGATCTATGAGATTAATTTATTGTAATAATTTACCAAATGGGGTCAATTCCGCATTTGTAGAAGAATCCAAATCCGAAAAAAAGTCCCATTTCAAATTTACTACAGTATTAAAATCTCCTAGCATAATTGTAGGCATGTTGGGAAATCTGGCAAGAAAGAGAAATATCTTTTTAAGAACGGAACAAATATATGGCACAGGAAAATACACTACAACAATTGTGAAAGCAGTTTGATAAATTTTACATTGAACACATAAAGTATATATCATTCCCCTTTATCTGAACACTCTTCAACACATTCAAATGGTATATTCCTATGCACCAATATGCTGACACCTTGAGATTGATTTGTGTATATAGAATGATATGTATACGAAAACATAGCATTTTGAATATATTGAATTGTGTCCCCTGTTAAGTGAGTTTCTGGAAGACACAATATCGCAGGTGCGTATCTAGCCAAATAACGAAAAACTGTGTTACATCCAAATAGCATCCAATTATATATATCATATATACACTACCATTCAAAAGTTTGGGGTCACTTAGAAATTTCCTAATTGTTGAAAGAAAAGCACAGTTTTTTTCAATGAAGCTAACATTAAATGAATCAGAAATACACTCTATACATTGTTAATGTGATAAATGACTATTCTAGCTGCAAACGTCTGGTTGTTAATGCAATATCTACATAGGTGTATAGAGGCCCATTTCCAACAACCATCACTCCAGTGTTCTAATGGTACATTGTGTTTGCTAACTGTGTAAGAAAGCTATTGGATATTTTGAACACCCTTGAAAACCCTTGTGCAAGTATGTTAGCACAGCTGAAAACAGTTTTGCTGTTTAGAGAAGCTATAAAACTGATACTCCTTTGAGCTAGATGAGAGTCTGGAGCATTACATTTGTTGGTTCGATTAAACTCACAAAATGGCAAGAAAAAGAGAACTTTAATGTAAAACTCGACAGGCTATTCTTGTGCTGAGAGATGAAGGCTATTTCATGCAAGAAGTTGCCAAGAAACTGAAGATTTCCTACAACGGTGTGTACTATTCCCTTCAGAGGAGAGCACAAACAGGCTCTAACCAGAGTAGAAAGAGAAGTGGGAGGCCCCGCTGCACAAATGAGCAAAAAGACAACGTCAGTGTCAATGTCTACAGTGAAGAGGCGACTCCAGTATGCTGGCCTTCAGGGCAGAGTGGCAAAGCAAAAGCTATATCTGAGACTGGCTAATAAAAGGAAAAGATTAATATGGACTAAAGAACACAGACATTGGACAGAGGAAGATTGGAAAAAAGTGTTATGGACAGACGAATCGAAGTTTGAGGTGTTTGGATTACACAGAAGAACATTTGTGAGACGTAGAACAACTGAAAAGATGCTGAAAGAGTGCCTGACACCATCTGTCAAGCATGGTGGAGGTAATGTGATGGTCTGGGGTTGCTTTGGTGCTGGTAAAGTGGAAGATTTGTACAAGGTAAAAGGCATTTTGAATAAGGAAGGCTATCACTCCATTTTGCAACGCCATGCCATACCCTGTGGACAGCGCTTGATTGGAGCCAATTTCATCCTGCAACAGGACAATGACCCAAAGCAAACCTCAAAATTATGAAAGAACTATATAGGGAAGAAGCAGGCAGTTGGTATTCTATCTGTAATGGAGTGGTCAGAGCAATAACCAGATCTCAACCCCATTGAGCTGTTGTTGGAGCAGCTTGACGGTATGGGATGCAAAAAGTGCCCATCAAGCCAATCCAACTTGTGGGAGAGGCTTCTGGAAGCATGGGGTGAAATTTCTCCAGATTACGAAAGAAAAGTTTGAAGTAGAAAATGATTATTTCAAATAAAAATCCTTATTTCTAACCTTGTTAATGTCTGGACTATATTTCTACTCATTTTGCAACTTATTTGGTATATAAAAGTATGAGTTTTCAGGGAAAACACCAAATTGTCTGGATGACCCCAAACTTTTGAACGGTAGTGTATATAAACACACATTTCTTTTTTTTTAAATATTTATTTTGAATTTTTTTTCCAAACCTTGTATGGATAATAGTTTCTACAGCATACTGTATATACTACAATATATCTTACTGTTGAGATGGTGTACGATAAATAAATTGCCTTTCTTAGAAAAGTCATCCAGTCCATTCATACCCCTTTCGAGCCATTCACACTGCTTATACTTGGTAAGATTGTGTACAGCCACACGACTTCAATGTCTGGATCCCCCCAACATCGTTGTCCTAATTTAAACCGACTGTGTCGCAATCCACAAACTCCATATATATGAGAATCTCTCCAGGACTCCTCTAGACTCAAAGGTAAGCCTGTACATTGGCAGGCCAATGTTAATAAGTTGCTTCCAATGACCGAGAGATAGCAGTTTCCAGTTTAGCAGTATAGATTTCTTTGCATAAAACATTAAAGGGGTTGTCTTACTACATAAATTCATCTCACCTTAGTCCTGTTTTCTTAGTTTCATTTTTGAATTCAGGCGCGTGTTTACTGGCTTTACTGGCTTCTACTGTCCTGCAGTGATGAGCTGCTGAGGCCACCAGGTCTGTAGCTATAGCCAGAGCTGGCAGCCTATCAGGAGAGATTGAACAGGTCTGTAGTTATAGCAACCTGAGGAGGTGATACAACCCATACAAGAGGGAATATCTAGGAATAGGTAGGACACTGTTAATGGACACATATTGCTAAGTGACTTGTTTTTGCAAGATCTTTAACATAAAAAGAAATCTTTGTAGTGAGACAACCCCTTTAATAGTCTATATAATTTCCTCCATTCTTAGTCGGCATAAGGTCCTCTACTAGGCCTAGCAAACTATTTTCTGGGGCACACACACCTGATAGTGCCAATATCTCATTTAGGAACCTATGAATTTCCAAACAAAAGGCCTTAATAGCGGGGCAGTCCCAAGTCATGTGGAATAGGGATCCGTGCACATTATTGCATCTGGTGCAAACTGCGCTCGGTAGTTTGCCCATCCGGGCTAATCGTGATGGTGTATAATATAGTCTGTGAAGCCTTTTAGTTTGTATTAACTGATCCCGAACACTAATTACTGTGGCTCTCCATGAGGAAGCCGACTCCTCCAGGTGCTGGAGCTCTAAACTAGTAATATCAACTCTGCGATGTTCAAAAGCTTTTTTCATTGGAGAGGGCTGGCACCTCATGATGCATTTGTAGAAGGTAGAAACAGGTTTCAGGGGATCTTTTCTTCTGGCTATTTTTTCCAATTTGCTACACTCCAGCTAGATATTGTCACCTCCAAATTGCCTAAAACATATATGGAGTGATTGGAAATACCTAAAAAGGTAGACCGTGGCAGACCACATGAGTCAGCTAGCTCCTGCAAATCCCTAAAGCGGCCATCTAAATACAACTGGCCCAAATATTTTTTGCTTTTCTGAGATGACAGTTCAAAATCAATTAATGAGGCTAGCTCAGCCAGCTTTCTGTTTCTCCAAAGTGGAATCTATGGTGACCATGAGTTGCTGTTGCCGTCTCCCTTGTAAACTTCTACAAATTTTTCCCGTATCGCCATTGTTGTCACCATGTTAGGAGTAAAGTGTTGTAGTTGATGCTTTCCATGCCTATAAATAAGGTTCACTAGTGTCTCGTAGGAGCCCACCAAGGCAGCTTCTAGAACCGCAGCTGGGTTGTTGCTGTTTGCCCCGAACCACCACCCCGCATAAGATAGTTGTACTGCCACATAATAAATATAAAAATCTGGAAGTGCTAGTCCTCCATCGTAATAGAGGGCCTTCAGCGTGGGCTTGCCTAATCTATGGGTTCCCCCAATCCATAGAATTGACAAGATTAGTTATTCCAGTGTCTGAAAGTGAAATTAAGTTATCATAATCGGAGTCGCTCTTTATAAATAAAATAGTTTAGGCAGAAGCATCATCTTAACGACCATCTTGATGTGGGTCTTAATACGACCCACGAGCGTCAAAGGCAGGGACTTCCAAGCAGCAAGCTTCCTTGAGATCTCCACATTGTCTACTAGAAATAACACTGATTTTGACCAATTTACCCTCAAGCCGGAGACTACACCAAAGAAGTCTACCACATCAAGGAAGGCCTCTAGCTAGGTCTGAGGATCAGCAAAGCATACTAGTAAATCGTCGGCATACAGAGTTTCTTTATAACCCCCAATTATATCCAGTGCAAACAAAAGAGGGGGCAAAGGACATCCCTGCCTGGTACCTCTATTAAGAGAAAACTTAGTAGACTAGTAGCCGTGTACAAGAACTCTATCTGTTGGTTTCAAATATAGAATCCGTAGCCACTGGAGAAAGTCTGTTGGAATGCCTATTAATTGCAGGACCGCCCACATGAATCACCATTCTATCGACTCAAAGGCTTTTTAATTGTTGAGTGATGTTATCAGCCTGTGGCCAGAGTTATCATGACTTATTTGCAAATTTGTATAAAGCCTCCTCAAGTTAATATCCGCAGACTTCCCAGCCATAAACCCAGATTGGTCTATCCCAATGTTAGAAAGAATTAGAGTTGAGTCTTTTTCTAGTATTTTGACGTCTAAATTTATAAGAGAAATGGACTGGTATGACTTGCAAAGGTCCGGTGGTTTTTCCTGTTAATGGATGACCTATATGGTTGTGTCAAAATGGGACAGGGGTTGACAGCCTCTGTCAAAAGCATTCTTGAATAAGTTTTCAAGTCGGGTACTGTTCTCATCAATGTACAACTCGCACAGCAGGTAAGCCATCTGGCACTGGGGCCTTACATGTGGCCATCCACCCAATTACCCCCCAAATTTTACCATCCGTGAACGGGCCCGATAAGACCACTCGTGCATCCCCAGACACCACCTGCAGTGAAGCATGAGAACTGCCTATCTGTTGGGTGTCACATCTCCACACCTCCGTAAAATAACATACCCTGGCCCATGTACTTAAGGCATGTTGACACAATCTGGCCAAATCTTGATTCAGAGTCGCATTGAAATCACCTAATAATATAGCTGGTGTTCCCAGATATAAGAACATAAGGGCCATCACTTGGTCTAGAATTGTGTTGTTGAACGGAGGTGTGGGGGAGGGAGAGATGTATATGCCTCCTATGACATAGTTGGACCCACATACTTGAGCATGCATTATTAGAAACCTGTCTGATGGGTCTATATGTAAGTGTAATAGCTGAAATGGGAGATTTTTGGCCTCCAATATTGAGATGACTCTTGCGTAATTAGAAAAGACCGTGTGGTAGCAAGAACCTATCCATGGTCTCTTTACGGCCAGGACCTTTTGCCCCCTAAGGTGTGTTTCTTGCAGTATAACAATGTCGGGGTTATATGGACAAAGAAAATTAAAGACCAAGGTCCTCTTAATTTTGCAATTTAAACCCCGGATATTCCAGGAAATCAAGTTAAAAGATGACATTTAAAATACCTTGTGGTATATGCCTTATCTGCTTACCAAGATCCAGATGTCGAAGACCATTCATCATCTTTCACACAAACATTCCGTCCCCACAAACATACAGTTGTATCAAGAACATTAAACATCCCTTTTTCCCGTCCTTCCTGCCCAAGCCACCCAAACTTGTTTGAGCATTTTCTCCCAAACTTCACGTTTAAAAACATCCAAACCGTTACTTCATAGGGAAGTATACCTACTCCAAATGTTTTGGAACTTCCAACATATGGGGCGACATGTATTTACAGGGCGCAGCCCTGTTCTCTAGATTTATAATCAGGCGCACTCCAAAATTAGATTCCTTTTTCGTGCGCCCATGGCACTTTGTAATGTGCCTGAGATTGGGGGCGTTCTGGAGGCCCGTCGCACCACAACCATATGATTCTACACATTTATGACTGGAAGACGGCAAAACTGGGCGCATTACTGCTGGAACAGGTAGACCAAGTTAAAAGTGGTTTACGTGAGCCTGATTTGTCGTTTTGAAGCTAGAAAGCACCTAATCTATGACCCGCAGTAGAATAGGTTCATGAATACAGACGCATTCTACACTACTAATGCGCGCAAAAAAATTGCCGTCTGGGCGCCAAAATACATACATGTCGCCCATAGGAACTTAACACCTTATCGACATTGGATGGTAATTGCAGCTAATACTTGGCCGCTGCAGTGCGTGAGGGTGCTGCCACCATCCAGCGCTGTTTAACCCCTTAGATGCTGTGGCAAAGATGGCCATGGCATCTAAAGCAATGATAAAGGGTGCTGTGCACCGTTCCTCACTTTGATCGGGGTGCCCGTGGCGACATTGCGGGGCCAAGATCGCTTAACATGGCAGCTGGAAGGCTTCTATCGCCGCCATGTTTTCGATTTTGCTACTTTCGGCCCCAGGCAAGGAGTAGTAAAACTGCCATCTTTGTACACCCTAATGCATTGTAATACAATGCATTAGGCTGTATAAATGATTGCACCCCTTATTGGTGAAGCATCCTAGGGGGACTCAAAGTTAAAGTAAAAATAAAACGTTTTAAAGTAAAAAAAAAAAAAAAATTAAAAGTTCAAATCACCCCACTTTTGCCATTTTACAAATAAAAAAAATAAAAAAGTTACACATATTTGGTATTGCCGCGTCCAAAAAAGTATGATCTATTAAAATTTAACAGCAATTATCCTATATGCTGAACACTGTAGAAGAAAAAAAATTTCAAACACCAAAATTGTGTGTTTTTTGGTCATTTCACGTCCCATAAAAATTGGAATAAATTTAATCAAAAAAGTTGCATGTATTCCAAACTGGTAGCAATAAAAAGTACACTTCAGCCTGCAAAAATGCACCCTCACTCAAGTCCGTAGGTGTTAGTACAAAAAAGTTATTGGTCACAGAAAATGGTGCCGCAACTTTCAAAAATTGAAAATGTTTTGACATTTTTTTACGGCACCAAAGTATAATGGAAACCCTACATGTTTGGTATTGCTGGATCAACCTGCAGAATACAGATAACACATCATCTTTACTGAAGATTGAACGTTGTAAAAACAAAACGTCCGCAAACATGGTGAGAGTACATTTTTTTAACATTTTTCCCCACTTATAATTTTTTTGTGATCTCCCAGTATATTCTATGATAATATGAATAACATCATTAGAAAGTACATCTTGTGCACTTCAATATTTATGTTCAGGTCGCATGCAAACAGGATACTTCCTTTGTGTTACTCATGCCAATTTTTTAATATTCTAAATATGTATAATAACAAGTCATGTTGTCTCGTAAGATATAATGTTATTTATGTAACTTGCGGTTTCATTGAAGTTCCAAACTGTAAGCGATTTCAACATAGATGACCTTATCCAGGTAAAATCGCAACATTCAGCTGGTTTTAGGAAGCGGATCTCATAATCTGTCCTCTCTCCAGGTCGGAGAAAGCGGCTGCAACAATTTGGGGGAATGCCTCCTTGATCAAGCACACCTGAGATTCCTTCAATGCGTCTTTCTATACTACTCTAAGTCATGTGATACATAGAAAACAATCTCCGGAAAAAGGATTTACAATACAAACATCTCTATCTTTCTTTATATCTTTCTATCTATCTCTTTCTATCTATATCTATTTATCTCTATCTATCAATTTTTATCTATCTATTGATATCTATCTTTGTATCTATTTATCTCTATTTATCTCTATTTGTATCTATCTCTATCCCATTTACATAAACAGTTCAGGATCTGCTCAAAAACAGAGTAGAAAAAATTTAAACATTTTTCAAATTTTTTTTAATGGTTGGTTTTTCCGGGGAAAAATTGAGCGTGTGGACAAGCTCGGATTTTCTATTAAGGTCTATTGGAATGGTTGACAGTCGAGCAGAAATACAAAGAAAACCTTGCTAACACTGAACTTTTTGTCATTCTGCTATCCACTAAGCAACCAACCCTGCTATTTCTGTTTAAATATGTGGTACTACCATAACTCCTAGGCAGCAGGCCCGCTTTCGTGGGGTCATAATAGACTCTGATCTGTCCTTCACTCCCTATATCTAATCCCCTTCCCACTCTTGTCATCTGCACCTCAAAAACGTCTCTAGAGTCTGCTTTTTTCTTCACTCTGGAATTAACAAAAAATCTTTTTTGCTGATTTTTTACATTTCATTTGATTACTGAACTTGACTTATGGTCTCCCTTCTCTAAACTTTTCCCCCCTCCAGTTTTCCTAATGCAGCAGCCAGGGTATCCTTTTTTCAGGTTAACTGTGCCTTTCTTTTCCAGAAATGAAGCATAAAAATTCCCCTAAAAATGTTTCCCCCATCGATAGGCGCTAAGACCAAGCTAAAAAGGATGAATTCGAAAAAGAAACTTTTATTTTAAACCAACAAACCAAATTTAAATTGAAAAAGCGTTTAGTGACAGATTACTTAACAAGTAATGGTAATTTGTGGCATTAAATACACCTAATTGTAATCACATGAAAGTATTTAAATAAACTAATTTAGAAAGGAGAATTGAAACCAACCAACCATAAAAGAAAATGGCAGTGACATAATTAGCATTGGTAACAAATTCACTGGAGGAAGTGGTTGTCCGTGGCGGAATTCATTTTATTGTAGAGTAATATTAACAGCTTCAGATAATGGACACCAGAAATTTCAGGTTTAGAAAGTGGATGGAATTCAGTCACAGTTTCAGTTCCAATTGAATAATATATGTCCAGGAAAAAGTGACTAATTAAAAACAAAAGCAAAAAGTAGTTAAAAAACAGTTGACAGAAGTGATAACATTATAACCACAGGGAAAAAGTAGAAAACCATTACAATATACATCTATTGTTCTCTAAATGAAATTAACAAAATTGTCAATAATATAAATAAAATTGAAATGTGTATTAAATATTTTACTCAAATGAAAATTATGTTGAAATATGTAAACAATGGCATTAAATATGTTATATTTAAAAAGTAAAAGTTAAAGACTACAGAATATAACCCTATTAAACTACCTCAGTGATTCCACTGAGACCTTTAGGCTTTAAAGTTTGCAGCTTAAAAATCCCATACATTTCCTTTCTTTGGAGCAACCAAAAAACGGTTATAGAAGTGTACTGGGACGTAATCAATTGGAATAATAGAAATCAGATTTTTTTATTTTT
>JAODAL010061869.1:0-20072 GCA_025379985.1 Phyllomedusa bahiana | reverse complement strand
CCCCCGCCTCCCTATATACCCTCCCGCCTATATTATAGCCCCCCCTGCTTGCCTATATCCCCAGCCGCCATATAATATTATATACCCCACTCTGCCTCCCATAACCCTGCCTGCCTAATTTTATATATACCCCACCCGTTATATACCCGTCTCCCTATATATATATATACCCCCACCAGCCATTTCCCCTGCCTGTCTATATATATAGCCCACCCTGCCTATATACCACTGCCTGCCTATATATATATAGCCCACCCTGTCTATAAAACCCCCCCCTTACCCTGCCTAGTGCCCCCAAGCCGCCAGTAGCCCCCCAAAAGCCTGTTTGGGATAGCTTCTATAGCCTCCCTAAAGCTTGCCTACCTTTTAAGCCCCTGAAACCTGCCTGTCTACTTATAGGGGGCCCCCTTTAGCTCCCCAAAACCCACCCCTATACCTATATGGTCCCATGGCCCCCAACCCTGTCAATATATGGCCCTATACCCTACCAAAAGTTTGCCTGCCTTTTTGGGCCCCCCTATCCCTATTTACCTACCTGTTTACCAATGGGGCCCCACCTATGCCTACACCTGGGCCACCACACCCTACCTGGCCCACTGATACCTCCCTACCTTTTTGCCTAAATATCCTATCTAGTGCCACTAGCTCCGACCTACCTCCCTAATTGGACCTCCCTGCTACTCCCCTATCACTGGATCTACCTACCGGGGGTTATTACTACCTACCCCCCAAAGTCTACAAACCCTACCTCCCAAACTATTAAGAGGGTCTACCTGCTATATAAAATTCGCTGGGGACAGGCCATAGCTGTAACACAATCCCGGGGGTAATCCTTGTTCCTCCCCTCCCCTCTGGAGAGGGGGCCTCAACTTGGCCTTTACCCACTCTCCCCACCTGGGATTTTTGTAAAGAGGGGGGGGGCAGAGAGTGAGGTGTGGAAAGGGGATTCTAAGATATTTGTGTCCAAAAACTGCAGGGACGAGGGCGGGGAATCATCATGGTTCGGGGGCAAAAGAGAAAGTCAACGACTAGGAGGAAACACCCTGTGAGTCACAAGGTAACTACTGTAATCATTAAATGTCTGCAGAGTCTGTGTCACTAGTGTCTTCCCCGATAGGTATGAGGAGGTTACATACAGTTTGTAAACACCTGTTTACTATAATACCACAATAGGCGTAATATTGATCTTTATTCAAAAATAGTTGGGGTATAGTCACTTGTGGTGGTAATTTGTGGTCTTGTTTTGGCAATAAAAATCGGTCCATAGTAGTAGTGTTTTGGTAATTTTAAATTTGGGTTTTATATTTTGGTTTTTTTGGTGCAGTATGATGGGGATATCTATGGTGAGTTGTTCACTCCTTCTTTTATCTAAAACTCATGACAAAAGAGGTCCCGGAAAATTTTTCATGGTGGGGGAAGCCCCCCCTTCCCCTCCATGTCTAATAGCATTTTCATGGGAATATATACTCCATTGTATGTACACTTTTGTCATAGTCTCTTCCATAAAGCACTTCTCCTTTATATCTAATATAATTTTCATATTAATAAAGCTGCGGGTTTATTAAATACATTTCCTTTATGTACACTATGTCTTTGTCTATTCCCATAAAACCACTTCTCTTTTATATTAATAACATATTCTTTTTTAAAAAAACGCAACCTATTTTTTAAGCCAACCCTCCCTCCCGAATTTCACCTCCCCCCTTTCCCCCTTTAAAAGATTCTTTTTTACAGGAAGGCTGGGCCCCCAATTCTTTACTCACAATGGGAGCATGCAAAAATGTTGTACATTAAAACTCTTTTGCATCGCATCCTCGTACGCAATATTGTATTTAAAGTTAGCACAAAATCTTGCGCGGCGGGAAAACAAAATCAAAACAAAAAAAAATTTAAACATGAATAGATGGTAATCATCCCGAGCTGCGTCCGCCCAATAAACGAGGCATTTTCAAGATTCAGCTCCCAAAAACCCCCATGCACAGAAACAAAAATACACCCCAAATTTGTTAAAAAAAAACCGTGGCCTTACTGATTAATACCTATCATCATTCAAAAACCGGGAAAACGAGGGAAACGGGAGGCGAGCGGGGGGGCAGGAAGGGATGGAAGGGAAAGGGAGGAAAAAAAAAAAAACCCTAGTGAATTTGGCTTCATAGTCTATATTCAACCATGCATATCCAGTGCCCGTACTTAATCAAGATATCATGTTTTTTAAAAAATTTATTATAAGGGAACAGCATGATTAAAATAAATGCTGAAAAGAAAAGCCTTCATTTGGCCTTAGGGTTAAATTATTGAGTTTTATCCATCTTGCCTTTTCCTGAAACAAAATACATCCAAATCGCCCTTTTTTCCCCCTAGCTTTTTCACACAGATGCCCCAAAATTTTTGACCTCTATTTACCATTATGTATACCAAAATGTGTCTCGCTAGGAGGGTGTAACCCCTAGTTTTAATGTACTCAGATGTTTCGAGATCCGCGACGAAACTCCTGTATGGTTTTTTTCCCCCATAGATCTTGGGGCAAGTACAATAGCCCCATAAATCACCCCTTGGTTTTTCAGTTTTATGAATTTTTCTTATCTCAAATCTTTCTAACAAAGGGATAACAAATTCTTTAGTTTTCCATATAAAGGGGCAGATGAACGTTGCCCGGGAAAATGGCCTCCACGGGGACTGTAACCCGTTTTTTGCCCTTGAATTTTTTTTGCATAGTCTTTTTGCCAAAATGACTATGCACAAATTCATCCCCAAGATTTTTTTCTTCTAAAAGTGACACTAGGGTATTTGGAAACACCTCAGATAAATTTGGATCTGCCCCAAAATGTGCCAAAGTCTTCTAAGTATCCTCTCATTTTATTTCTCTATCATCAAAGGTACCATACAGCGAATTAAATCCCTTTTTTCCTTTTTTTCTGATTATAAATGTCCTCTGTCACTGTCAAAACCCCATTAAACCCCTTCCTCAAAACATTTTTTTGGATAACCCCCTTTCTGAAACGTGATTTAACTTTTACATTCTTCATTAAAAAGCCTTAAAGTGAGCAAATTCTAGAGCCCTAGAAATTGGCCCCATGGGAATCCCCCTTTTTTTTAAAGGTGGATGCCACTAGAAAAATGTAAACAAACTGTTGGTCCGTATTTTTCCAAATATCTTTTTTTGAATTGCTTGTTTATCCCAAATAATTTGAAGAACCAAAAATTTTTTTTCTCTCGATGTTTCAAACGTAAATTTTACCCAATTTTTAAATTTTCATTGGTCAGATAAAAATCCCTGAAAAAATGTTCACTACCCCCCAAAAATCAATTTCATCAATAAAGGCCCCAAAATAAAATCCGTTTTGTGAATATTTCAAATGTTTAGAAAAAAAATACATCTCCCCAAACCCAAAAAATAAAATTTGCAAAACTTGGCGCACGACGTGCCCATGGCGGCTCCCTTTTTTGGTGATAAAAGGTACCACAAACAAAAAATAGTTATCTGTCAAAAAAAAAATCCAATGCTGTAAAACAAAACTTAGTTCTAAAAAAATTGGTACCTCTTGTATTCAAAAAATACTTGATTGTTTTTCAGCCCTATTCTAATTTACTATATAGGGCTTCTACTCTAAACTTGAAAAAAGTTTATTTTCACTCACCACTAGATCTTTTAATTCTCATCACATATCCTTCAATCTTAAGAAAAAGGGAAAGGGCCATGAAAAGGCACATATATGATCAACATACTGCAGGTCCTTGTGTAAAATTTTTCTCCCCTGAAACTAGGGTTTTTCCTGGTTTTGGCACAACCTCTTTATGCACTTTTGGTAATGCAAAAAAGGTAGAAAAAGTAGGATTCACATTTAACATAAATTTCTTTTTCCCCGTAATTTAAAAATTTTTCTCTTTCCCAGTCCAAAATAAATTTTAATTCCTTCAGAACCTTTGGGGATTTTTTGGGAACCCTCTCAAATTTACGAACATCATTTTCCCAAAACCTTTGTTCACGGCCCCGGCGCCGCAGTCCCGCGGCCGCCCCCCGGCGCAGGGGGTCCCCCGGGGGTTGCTGCGGATCCCCGCACCGGGTCCTTCTCCCTAGGCTGGAAACCCCCGACTTACCACCCCCCCCGCCCTTCCCCACCTGACAGCCCCGCGCCAAAATCCCTGCTTAAGGCGGCACGGCTGGTCCGGTTTTAAAGGCCACCCCCTTTTAAATTTGGGTTTAATTTTGGGCCCTGGTCCTATATTTTAGACTTTCCTGCACCGCTGCCATTCTGTTGTGTTTTTTTGGGACTTTTTAAGTTTTTTGGTTCAGTCTTGATTTCCCTGTACCATCCGCCGTAACTTTCCCTACCTTCCTTTTGCCCCCCCTACCGTCGCCTGCCTCGCCCACGAACCTCTGCCGCCAGCCCTACCTTCGCCTTCCCCAGAAAAACCCCCGGGTTTAAAGATTTGCACCACCGTACCCCGCCGCCATCGCAACAAGTCACGTCAGGGTAACACCTGGTACCTCACCCGCTGCAAGCCCCACCGTTTTTGCGGGGGGGCCTTGAAAACCGGGGGCTATTTTAGACTCCGTCCCCTGCGGGGCTTAGCTATCACGCTGCTTGGCCCAGCGGACCACCCTCCGTTACAGACAACGCCAGGTTCCGCCAGGGTATCTCTCCTACCCCGGACATCACGACACTTCGCCCAGCAGAGTCAACGACGACCACTTTGGGGCCCATGATGCAGAACCTGGCGACCCTCTGCCTCCACCGGCGCCACCTCTGCACCTGCCCATCCGTTCCCCCCCCATTCTCTCCCCTTTTCAGTTTGGGGACCCCCTGCACGCCACTCCCCTCTGCTACGATGGAGCCCAAGAATGCGGGGGTTCATCACCAGTGCCCATCCCCTCGAGATGAGGGGCACCAATTTCCTAAAAGCGACCCAAAGGTGGCCCTTCAAAATCCCCCCCTTTGTGGGGAGAACCTTGTTTGGGCTACCCCAAATTGATCGAGGGGGATCCTCTGACAGGGGACCTTCAAACCTTCCCCGGGGGTTCCGCACCGCTTTGAGGAACCAGCCGACTTCCTCGCGCCCCGCGCTGCTTGGGCTTCCAGGGCACCCCCACTGTCGGTCAGTATTCCTTCCGTGCATTTTTCGCATCTCGCTTGGGAGCGGGACGGGAACAACGAACGTTGGTGGGGACATTTTGGAAAGGGCCTCTCGGGGTGAACAAGGAGGAGCTCGCCGCTCGGGATCTCCCACTGCCTTGATGACCAATCCATTGGCCACCCAAGGGATATTCGTTTTCGCCGAAAGCAACAGAGCTCCGCCTAAAAGGGGGAAACCGTCCGTCCAACCCTTTTTCCCCCCCTTGGCCCCACGTTCCCCGGTCACCCTCCTCCTCCGAGGGTCCTAAAGAAAACCAATGCAGCTCGAGAGACCCACTGTCCCAGGAGAACTTCACGGCGCCAAACACTGTGTTTCTATTGTGGCGTTTCGGCCACTTCATTGGGACTGTACGGTGCGCCCGGGAAACTTCCGCACCAGGCCGTGGGAGACAACCCAGGTTCAGAACGCCCTCCCCGTCTGACCATGCCCTATCAGGGTGCTTCTCCGGACAGCACCTTTCGGGCCCACCGCCTTTTGCGGGATCGGCAAAAATTTCATAACCCAACGAACTTTGACCGGGTTTCGTCCCCCCCGGTGACCCCGTTGCAGAAACCCATATTGTGTCTTCGGTCGGGGGGGAAAATCCTTAAGGACCCATCGTTTCCGTACGGGCTCCCCCTTCCTGCAGATTGGGGGCCCTCAAAAGGAAACGTTGCCACTTCAAATCCTGCCTGGGTCCCCTCTGAAATTTTTTCGGGCCTTCCTTGGCTGCAGGTCCATACTCCCCCTTTTGGATTGGAGCACGGGTGAATCATGCGTTGGGTCCGCTTCCCACTTGCCTGTCTTACCTCAACTTCTCCCATCGCTCCCTGAAGTCTGCCAACCCCCTTTTCAGGTTTCCCAACGAAAATTTTGGGACTTTACGATGTTTTTTCGGAGGCGGGCCGAACTCTCCTCCCCCCCGGGCCCTTACACTGTCCCATTGCCCCGCAACCTGGCTTACCCTCCCAAGGGCCGGGTTTATCCACTCTCCGTCCCGAACAAGGCGTTTCAAATCATCAAGGAGAACCCCGCAAAGGGTTTACCTTAAGTCCCGTCCCGGCAGGACCGGGCTTTTCTTCTGAAAAAAAAAAGGGTCTCTCGGGCCCTGCATCGACTATCGGGGTTTAAAAAAATCACCATAAAGAATCGCTACCCCTCTGCCCTTGATACGAACTCTTCGACCGCCTGCGTGGCGCAAAAACCCAAGCGGGAATTTTTCCGGTGCTTAAAAAATTTTTGATCCTTTTAGAGAAGGCGACAGGGGAAAACAGCGTTTAATACGCAGGCCACTTCGAGTACGGTTATTTTGGGGGTTGGGAAAACGCCCCTTTCTTTTCCAAAGTTTTCGCAAAAAACTTTCCGGGACCTACCTCACTGTGTTTTTTGTCTACGGGCATATCCAATTTTTTTCTCCATCTCTAACCACCCCCCCCACTTCCCGGGGCCCCGGGCGACCCCCGTACCCATCAGTTTTTGCCAAACCGAAATGTCTCTTTTGAACGTACCACCTCCCCTTTTTAGGGTAATCTCTCGAAAAGGGCCTCCGGAGGGACCCCTAAAAACCCCGCAGTGTTGCGGGGCCAAAACCGGGGGCCCCCCGGCCATTCAACTTTCCTAGGGTTTTTCCAATTATTATAGACAATTTATCCCCCCATTTCTCTAAGCTTTGGGTCCCCGGGGCTCTAACCAAAAAAAAACGCCAAACCCAATCCCTGGCCCCCGAAGCTCAAAAGCCTTTACCGTCTCAATCCGCATTCTGTCTCTCCGTTTTGTCTCGCCCCGGACCCGAACCGCCCCTTCATTCGGAAGTATCCTCCTCGGGGGGTGCCGGTGCTGTCCCCCCTGCAGAGGTCCCCTCGGGGAAACTCATATGCGGGTTCTCCCAAAACTTTCTCTCCGGCCGAGAAGAAAAATACCCAAGGGGTCGCGAAATTAAAATGGGCCATAAACGGCCCAAAGAGTGGCGTCACCTGCTGGAGGGGCTCGCACCCATTAAATTTCCCCGACCAAAAAAACCCCCTATATCTTTAGTCGGCTCAACCCTAATCCCCCGGGAGGGTAGATGGTCCCTTTTCTTCCCCGTTTTGACTTTTCCGTCACTTTCGGGCCCCCGGGAAGAACGTCAAAGCTGGCCCAATCTCGCGCCTCTGAACGGGGTTTTGCTCCCTCCACACACATTTTCCCCCCTAAAGCCTCGTACCTGCCCCCGTGGAACTCAAAGTGCCCCCGGAAACGTATGTGCCCCGGCTTGCGGGTTAAAACCGAATGGGGGCATTCTTTCCCAACACGGGGGTCCAGGAATCCAAAGTCTCTTCAGCGGTCCCCGCTACTATTGGGGGCCCCCTCTGCTCAAGACGTCAGGGGCTTTTTTTGGCTGGCCTCTCCTCCTGTGCCCGAAAAAAGGTTCCCCCCAAGCCCGGGGCCTTTCACCTCTTGTTGGGCCCGGGAAAAAACCCGGACCCCCGCGCCATGGGCTTTGTCACAGATCTTCCCCCTTCATCTGGGGAAAACGGTCATATGGGTGGTGACCGATCGCTTCTCGAAAAAAACTACTTTTTCCCCCGCCTGGGGTTTCCCTCTGCCCCCCCCTGCCCAACTTTTTTTTCCCAAAATATTTCCCCCTTTTCCCCGGTCTCCCCCCTTTCATGTTTTCCCCCGACAAGGGTCCCTTTGTCGCTAAATTTTGGGGGTCCCGTCTGTCATTGCGATTCATTGGATTTTTCATCTGCATACCACCCCCAAAAGAACGGGCATAGAACGGTTAACCAGGTTTGGGCACCACTTTCGGGACTTTTGTCCGCTCGACAGATAACTTTTGATCTTCTTTCCCGGGGAAGTTTTTCTATAACTCTTTTGAGTCTGAATCCGCTGGGGCCTCCCCCTTTTTTGTTGCTTTGGGGTTTCATCCCCGCCACCCTCTCCCTAGCACCTCGTCCTTGTCCCTCCGTGGAAGCCCAATAAGGGGCATCAAGGCCTCTGGGAGCTCACACAAGGCCCTGCCGACTTTTGCCCCCACCAACGTCAGCTGACAGGAACGAGGCCCCCGCCCCTATTTGAGCCCGGGGTTAGGGTTTTTTTTCTCAAACTCCGTTTTTAAGGGGCCCATTTTTAAGTTTGGGGGCCCCAAAAACCTGGGGCCTTTTGTGTGCCCAGCGGGTGAACCCCGTCTCCTATAAGCTTTCCCCGCCCCCACCCAAGTTTCCCGAACGATTTCACGTTCCCCCCCTCAAGCCGGTGTGCTGAACCGCTTCTCCCCCCAGACCTGTCTCGCCTTCTCCTTTGCTAGCACTGAAACATCTTTGAGGCAAGAGGGGCTGGCGGGGAAGACATGGGGGGAAGCGGTTTTTAACTTATCGACTGGGAAGGGGTTTTTGCCCAGGACTTCATGGAACCTGAGACCAATTTTTCCCCCCCGACCCTCGAAAATTTCAAAGAAGAGGGGGAACTAAGGGGGGGGGGGGTACGCACGGCGCGCGGCGCCGCAGCTCCCGCCGGCCCGCCCCCGGTCGCACGGGGCCGGCAAAGGTGCTGCGGTGCCCCCCAGCCGTGGTCCTTTTTCCCCCAGGCGGAAAAACCCCCTACTTACCAGTCCCCCCCCCCGTCTCCAGCCGACACCCCCGCATAATCCCCCTTTAAGGGCGCGCGCCCGACGCTGGTCCGGATTTAAAGGCCACGCGCCTTTAATTTGTTAATATCGGCCGCTGGCCCAATATGGTAGACATTCCTACATCGCTGCCAGTCTGTTGGTGTGTTTTTGGGGCGTTTTTAAATGTTTGAGTTCAGTCTTATTTTCCCCTGACCAGTCCGCCTGCTTTTCTTTTCCTGACCTTGCCTGTTTGCCGCCGCCCCCGACCGTCTGCCCCCTCTGACCACAACCTCTGCCGCCACCCTGACCTTCCCCCTGTCCCCCGATACGCCTCCGATTACATTTGCCCACCGTACCCCGCCGCCATCGCAAGCAAATCACTCAGGGGGAACGACCTGGAGCCTCACGCCGCGCAAACCAACCCCTTTTCGGCGGGGGTCTGGTGAAAACCGGGCTACTTTGACTCCGTTCCCGGCTGGCTTAGCTAACATCGCTTGCTTGCCCCCGCACCACTCCTCCGTTACACATTCCTAAGTCACTTTTTTAAAAAATGACAAAAAACCACTCTTGTCACCCCCGGGTTTGAACAAACTCCCTGTTAATTGAATTCCAATACTAGTTTTTCCTCCCCCTTTTAAAAATTTTAAAAAAATGGTGTCCCCTGAGTGAGTTTCTTAATCTTTCATTACTACTTCCAAAACGATCCAATAAATTATATTGTGATATCAGGTGTATTCCTAGATTTTTTTTTTTGGTTTTAAATTACAAGGGTAATCAGAATTATGGGGTCCCTTTACCTTTAAACCCGCAATTGTTCAAATCACCCAATGTTTTTTTTTCTATTTCCTAAAGGTTCTCATCATTTTTTTTTCATTTTATGATATTTAAGTAAAGCCAACCTTGAGCAAAGAAATTTAAAATCTTTTACCATACAAACTCATAAAAATTGGGGGCTGGGGGTAAAGAAAACCCTAGCCAACCCGTTTTTGATTTTCCGTTTGTCAATAGAGGATAAATTAATCACTGAAGTCTCCATCCTTTTTATTTATGATAATTCCCTTTCCCTTTTGATCCCTCAAGAGAAAACCTTGGTTTTTTTAAAAAAAATGATGCATTTTGCATTTTTTGAATGCCCTGAGATTGAGTTTGCATTTTTTCATAACCTGTCCATTTCCTGCCACTAGTGGCAAATTTTAGTTGCCATTTTGAAACATTGCCTGTCCCCCATACCAGGGCCACTACAACCCCAGGGTCAAAGAGGATAAGTAATTTGATCCCAAGGTCCTTCTCCTATTCACTCTGAGGATTTTGACTTGTCATTTAAATAATGAATTTTTTTTTGTGTTTTCTTATTGTCCAACCTTTGTTTTTTCTCTGACCCTTCCCCAACCAAATTTAAAAGAAACAAATGACACCAATACACTCACCCGGCCACTTTATTAGGTACACCTTCCAACTGCTCGTTAACACTTAATTTCTAATCAGCCAAACACATGGCGGCAACTCAGTTGCATTTAGCATGTAACATGGTCAAGACAATCTCCCGCAGTTCAAACCGAGCATCAGTATGGGGAAGAAAGGTGATTTGAGTGCCTTTGAATGTGGCATGGTTTTTGGGTTTCCAGAATGGCTGGTCTGAGAAATTTCAGAAACGCTGATTTTCCCGGGTTTTTTCAACGCCCCAACCATCCCTAGGGTTTAAAAAGAAAGGGGTCCGAAAAAAAAAAAACCCCCAAATGGGGCGGCAGTCCGGTGGGGGGAAAAAGCCTTGTTGATCCCAAAAAGGTTCCCCAAAGAAATTTGGGCTACTGGTTCGAGCTATAAAAGGCAACAGTGACTCAAAAACCACCCGTTACAACCAAGGAAGGGCAGAAAGCACCTGAACGCACAGTACGGGAATTTTTGAGGCAAGGGGGCTACACACAAAGACCAAAAACCGGGGTTTCCCAAACCCCTTTTTTCATTTTAAGAACAGGAAACTGAGGCTCCAATTTCCCCAACCCAAAACAAAATTTTTGGACAGTAAAAAGATTGGAAAAACTTTGCCTGGTCGGGATGAGTCTCGATTTCGTTTCACATTCGGATTTTAGGGGTCAAATTTGCGTAAAACAACATAAAAAAGAAAAGGACCCCAACCTCCTTGTATAAACCTTTTCAGGCTAGGGGGGGTGGTGCCCATGGGTGGGGAATTTTTTCGGGGGCACTTTTTGGGGCCCCTTGGAAAACCAAATTGGGGGCATCGTTGCAACCCCTTGTGGAATCTATGCCACGAAAAAATTTGAGGCATTTCTGAAGGCAAAAGGGGCCCCAACCCGTTCCCAAGCATGGGGGGAACCAAAATAAAGGGGGCCGGGTGAGTGTATAAATAAAAAAAAAAAATTTTAAAATTTTGGGAAATAGGCAGGGGTAATCCCTTGACTTTTTTTCAGCAGCTCTCTTTATTTGGCGCTTGTGTTTTTTAAAATTTTTTTAACCCCTTTTTCCCCCCCAACCAGTTTTTCTCCGGGCGTAAAAATTTTAAATAAAACCCTTTTTTTTTTTGGAAGATTCTTCTACACCCAAAATCTCTGAATCTGACAAATCTGAATAAAAATTTAGGTTTGGGGAAAACTACTATTTTTCCCAAATAAAAACCTGGGGTTATCAAAATTTTTTCCGATCCCCCCAGATTTTTGGGTTGTGTTTTCCTTTCTTTAATTTTTTCCCCCTCAGGGGAAACTATATTTCTTTTAATTTTGTTCTTTTTTAAAGGGAAAAAATCTGGATGGGCCCAAAATTTTAATCTCCACTACCCCGGGTTTTAAGTTGTTCACTTAATTTTTTAAAATTTTAAATTTCTTTCTTATTTTTTAAACAGGTTTTTCATAAATTTCAGAGAGCATTCAGTTAGAAATTTTTTCCCAAACCCCTTGAAAAAAAAGGGGGCCTCAAAAAGTGTATTTTTTTTCTCAAACTGATCCTTAATCCTCTAAAAAACAATTTTTTTGTTGTAAAAAATGTCTCTAGACGGGGCTATTTCCCACCCTTTCCCAAAATTTGTTGTTTGTAATTTTTTTAATTTTCCCGAAAGGCTATATGGATATTAGTTTAAATTCAAGGGAAATTTGGGTTGATTAAAAAATACTACATTACCCCATGGGGAAAAAAAACCAAAAAAAATTTAATTTTTTTTACTCAAAAAACCTCCCATTCCCTAGATTCCCTACTTGAAAAATTCCTGTTCCCCCAAACGGGTTTTTGGAACTTTTTGGGAAAGGAAGTAGTCGAAACCCCCGGGTGGTCAAACGCCCGGTCAGGGGAAACCCCTGTGGCCGATTGCTTGTTTGGGGTTTGGCGAAACCGGGAAAAGCATGGCCCGAATTAGAGGGGGGTGTTACCCCGGGTTTCTGGGGCATACAGCTTTTTTTTTTTTTGGGGTTTTTGGATCACAAAAAAAAGTCAGAGCTGATGGCAGCAGGAGAGTTGGGATGGCTTTGTCGACCCCGTTTCCAAAAGGTCGGAGGGTTTCTTTAAAACATTTCAAAAAAATGTGAACAATTTCGAAAAAAATAATTTGCATAAAAAGAAATTAATGTTATTAGTAAGAAAAACTAGAATCGTTACAGATAAGGCAAATGAATATGAAAGAATGTTGTGCTTTAGCTGACGAAAGAAAAATGCAAAAAGGAAAAAGCTTTGCCAAAAAGTTTAAACCATGCCCACTGTGAAAATTTGGGCCCTATTTTGGAGAGAGAAAAAGGGAAAACCCCGGGCTAAAATTTGAAGGGCTGTCTGACTCCGAGGATGAGGTTTCCCAATTGGATAGTGATGAAGAGATTTTGCTGAACATGTTTTAAGTAAAGATTTAAATAAAGATTGAACCTTTAAAATGCAAAACCTTTTTTAAAACAACCCAAAAGGCAAAAAACCTTTGGGGGGAAGCCCCTGTGACTACAATGACTGTAAAACTTTGTTTTTACCCCAGCTGAATACATTGAGCTTAACAAACAGAAATAGAAAAAGGGCGGGAAAATCTTGTTGAAGGGAAGGTGAGTTTTGTGGGATGACAATCAGTTTGAAACTGCGCTAAAATTGAATAAGTGGGTTCTTTTACCACACCTCCTACATTAAGAAAAATTTTTAAAAGGGGGACTGTTTGGGAAAACAACGGGATCCATTTTTTAAAAATTTAAAAGGATTTGTAGAAGCGCAAATTTGCAGGGGCCAGACCCTAGAGCCCATGGGGATGATACAAAGGTGGAGAACTACTATGAGAGTATACAGCATTTAAGAGAAAGGGTTTTTAATGCAGGGGGGGGGTTTTCCTTTTTGACCCTGCCCCCTTTTATGGGACCTGAAAAAGCAACCTTTCCAAGGGCAGGCATGAGATCTAGCTAAATAAGAATGCACCCAAAAAAAATTTTAACCAATTTAAAAGGGAAATTTTTGGGTAATTTTTGGGGAGGAAAATTAAGTATGAAGGGGAAAAAAACGGAGCAAAAAAAAAACGTAGGACGGGCCACAAATCACAACAGGCAAAAGCCTATTCGGGCGTGCGGGAAACCCAAACAAAAACAACAGATCCTCTTAAATTTACCAAAAAAAACAACTCTTTTTTTAAAGTTTAGTGAAGTTGGGGGTTTTCTTTTAAGAAATTGAAAAAACAACCCCAAAAGTGGACTTCGAAAAGGGGGAAAGGAAAAACACAAAAAAGAGGGAAGAACAATACACCTATTTCACCACCTGTTTACAAAACCATGCCAAAAACCAAACCCAATGCAAGTACAAAATTTTATGGGGAAATTTCCCCCAACCCATATATTTAAAAAGAAGGGAATTTTTCTGGGACGGGGGCAAACCTTAGATCAGGGACTAGCAGGGGGGGGATGCCCATTTTGTCCCCCCTTGACAAAAAATTTTCTGGGGGAAGGGGACACAACCTCAAAAGGGGGTTTTGCCTTAGTGGGACACTGGGCTTTAAGTAACCTCCAAAAACCCGGGAAAACCTTCCAAAACCCCACAGGACCTTAAAGTTTTCAATAAATTTGGGAAAGTTGGGGCCCTAAACATGGGGAAAAAAACAAAACCCTCACTGAAGCAAACCATAGGCAAAGGGGCCCCTTTTTAATGCAACAGTTCAAAATGTAAATATACCGGAAAACAAACCGGGATAAAAACATTTTTTTGGGAAAAGCAATTGATCTTTAAAAAGGGTCAATTTTCCCCTTTGGGGTCCCGGCTTTTTTTTGATTCTTTCAGTTTAAAACCATATAGAGGGGAGGGAAAGTTGACACCCCTTTTCATACCACCAAACCCTCAACACCAGTTTTAAAAAAAAAAAAATAAAAGATTAAAACCCGGGGAAAAACAAAGGGAAATTGGGGAGACAAAAAAGGGGGTTAAATGGGGAAGGGAACATTTGAAAAAAACCCATAGTGATCCGTCAAAATTCCCCTTGGGTTTTCCCCAATTTTCCAAACGGGGGGTCCATAAAATGACGGGGGACAAATTTCGGCCCCCAACAAAATGGCGCCACCGGGGTGAACCCGCGCATTCCTTTAAATATTAAACCCTTTTTAAACCCTAATGCGCCAGAAGGGTGAATGGCAAGCAGTGTAAAATTTTTTCCCAATGCGTTCTTCAGTATTCTTAAATTTCTGCAGAAAGTCACGGGGATTAATTCTAAGACCCAAACCCGAAGGTATGAAGCAAAAAAACTACCTTTCAATGGGAAAAAAGAACAGCAAGGGCCTTTCCCAAACTGCCAAAGAACCCATAGTGCACCATCAGGGGCTGGGACCCCGTAAAATCCAAACAACCAAAATTTTAATTTAAGCTAAAGAGAACAAAAATATTGCTTTTTTTTTTCCCCCGGAAAGGGTTTTTTTGGCATAAAGGGAAAGAAAATTCCAAATTTGGGTTCTGTCAAAACAACTAACAGAAACCAAAACCAAATATTCCCACTGGAAAAAACAACGAATTTCCGGGTTTTGGGCATTTTAAAAAACCCGAAAGACAAACTGGAAGCTCAGCAGTTTCTTTTAGATCCCGGACTACGTATACAGGGGGGTCAGAGGGCAATGGAATTGGGGGCTCGAAAAAAGAGTGGCCCAGAATCAAACTTGATGAAACGGGGAAAAGGTTAAATTACAAGAAACGTGCTAATTTTACAGAGTTAAAGATTTGTCCAAGTTAAAAAAAAGGGGAAAGGCAGGGCCAGTGACCTTTCAAGATCCACCTGAAAACCCGTAAAGCCAAAGTTTTTCCCAAACCCTTTTCCATTTTTTTTTAAGGCACCCATTAGACCAACTTCCAAAAGAATTGCAGGCCAACGTGTGGTTTACAGATGGATCTGCTACCGTTCAAGGAAATGAAAGAATTTGGGTTGCAGCAGCCTTTAAACCAACGAATGAAACCATCATGCACCTGCAAGGCCGTGGAGGATCCAGTCAATGCGCAGAATAACAAGCTGTGGCAATGGTCATCCTAGACAACCAAGAAGACAATTTGGGGATCTACACAGATAGCTGGGCTGTTTTCAAGGGTCTAATCACATGGTTACCAAGTTGGAGAGTCAACAATTGGAAGATACATGGAGAGCCTATTTGGGGCGGAGAAGAACTTTGGGAGAAGTTGTGGCAAAAAGGTCAGAAGATCAAAACTTCAATTGGACATGTTGATGCCCATTCCCCTACAACAAGGCTAGACGGTTCGGCTAATAACCAAGCTGATCAACTAGCACTAGTGCGAACTGTGAACCAAGAGGAAGACTTTACCGAAGTTCGAATGGTCGACCCTGCTTTGTATGCTCTAGCCAGGTGGGCCCATGAAACAAGCGGACACCTGGGAGAAGAAAAGACATATCACTGGGCAAGACAACGAGGTCTACCAATACAAGTGGAGCATGCAAAGGCTGTAGTCCAAGAGTGTGCCACATGTGCAGAAGTAAGAAAATGGCCATTGCTGAAAAAGCCAACTGGAAAACTGAAGAGAGGGATGAGACCCAATCAAGTCTGGCAAGTGGATAACATTGGGTCACTACCAAAAGAAAAAAACTACCAATATGCCTTGACAGCAGTGGATACCTTTTCAGGGCTACTACAAGCTTATTCTACCACAAAAGCAGATCAAATTGCAACTTTAAATTTAAGTTTGCTAATTCAGGCGTATGGCCTACCAGATGAAATTCAGAGTAATCAAGGAACACACTTCACAGGACAAGTCGTTCAAAAGTGGGCAAGTGAAAATGGTGTCTTGTGGACTTTGCATATTCCACATCACCCACAAGCTGCTGGATTTATTGAAAGAATGAAGGGACTATTAAAAGAGCAGATACGCAAACCCTTGAAAGGGTGGACTAAAGTCCTGTCACAAGCACTGTTCAATCTTAACAACCGACCCCTCGGTGGGACCACACCTTTTTTGAGACATCTGAATTCAGGTGCAGAGCAAAAACCAATGGCCCTGCATGTGAAACTAGTGTCCCCAAAGCAAGTGCACCCGAAAGACAAGTTGGGGAAGGGTTTTTATTGTTCAGCCTGACAAATGTTGAGATTGGGCCAGAGGAGATTGAGAAAATACACGCAGGAGTACATGGAGATATACTTATTGATTGGGATGTTTTAGCTGAAAAAGAGTTCAAATTTCCGAGACAGAGACGTGACAATTTCATTACAGACGACTGACCAAAGGTGGCAAGTGACTATGAAGAACAATGAGCGTGACCCTTTAAAAATAAGTGAAGGACAAGGAGTGTGTGTGCTGAAGTTTGCTCAAGTATTGAATGTTAAGCTCAGAATAGAGGAACAAGTGAGCCAGGTAGGGAAAGCAGTGTGGGTCCTTACACCTGGGAAAAAAAACCACAGCAGGTAGAAATAATAGCTGCAGGACCAAGAGATATTAACTTGATTTTAATTCTTGGAACTGATACTCCTATTTATGTTCCTTCTCACAGATTGTCTTCATGTGTTTCCTAACCTGGACGGTTTGGGTTTTCAGTGCACATGCAATATGGATGAAGGAGTATCAAGACCGAGATATTCAAGTTAACCTTAACTGTACTATCTTTCCTGATTCCATGCATAAATGGTGTAGCCCTTATCTAGGAAGACAAGACATTTGTGCAGCTTATTTGGAATGGAGTCCTCAAGATCTTGATCCAGTCAAGGAGGACACAATTCAGCATTTCTGTAAAAAGGACATGACAAACTATTATTTGATGACTGTATCTCATGATGCTACTGCTTGGGCGAGAGGAGATACCATACGACCATACATTCTACGTAGCCTGAACTCTCATCCTATTGCACTTGAGCTTATACTTCCTTACTTTAACCAAACCATGCAATGTATAGGATGTAATATTGTTAATGATGTGTATATGTTGCACCCTGGTCAAGAACTGGTCATTCAAACTGACCCTTTACAGATTTATAAAATGCGCAGTACAGGTACTGAGTCAATAATAACCAAGTTCGTATATGCATCCAAGGATAATGGTACTGCTTATTCTCCTATGATTGTAAAACAGGAAGTAGGTTGCAAAAATGTTAGGAGTGGTGCCCTAATAACAGATTTAATGATAGACATAAATGTCACGGTTCTTAATGTTGCTACATGGCTTCCTGAATGTGATGGCTATACCAGAGACGTTTGGCCTATTTCTCATCTCAGATTTGCTAGAGATCTAGGAGCTACTCTTTTAGGAGGAGAAGGGGTGATTAACTCAGCTGATATAGAAATGCTGGCTACCAACTTAGCTGCTACTGGGCATGCCACTGGACAAGCATTACGAATTTTGGCAGACTGGGACCCACGATTAACAGCAATAGATCTGAAGCAGTTAGGCCTACAAGATAAAACATTAGAGGGAGTAAATGTAATGTAAAAGTATGGACATTATATAATACTTTGCAGGCAGCAAATATTGAACTTACCCATATCAAATGTAGGCAAATTCAAATTATTGTAAACCAACAATTTCTGAAATGGCAAGCACGATGGGGTTTAAAGTAACATGGCTGGTGGAAAGAACAGTTAAATATTCCCCAACATTCTTGGGTAGAGCCTAAATCATTTAAATGTAGTAGAAATTCTTGTGTAGCTAAGCTACAAACTGGTGTCATTATTATGTTTTACCTCAATATTTTGGTGATACTTGGTGGTTTTTAGAGCTATCAGCAAAATGGATTAATGAGGCCAACTGGACTACAACTGATGAAGGGTGTGACGTTTGGCAGGAAGGCATGGTGTGTGTATTGCATGGTAGAATACCTCAACCATGCTCGCATAATATTACAGGAAACTGTGATTGACATAGATACCCAATTTTTAACACGGATGTTTACCAATATGGCACAAGTGCAGCTTGTGTAGTTGCAAACAATTCTATAATATGGAGTGATGACCATATAGATCAAGGTCCAGGGGTGTTTTGCCGACAGAATGTAACTGCAGTTGTTGATCAGTTAGGAGGAATAAGATATGAACTTACTCAGTGGACAACTCAACACATATGGAAAGGCATTAGTCAACCAGTAAATATTCCCAAAGTTGTATCATTTGTACATTTGGAGAAGTTTAAAAATGTCATAGAACAGCTCAAAAGCTGAGGTAATGCTATAAAGCAAGTAACTGAGAAAACCAATTTGTTATCTCTACAAATGAAAGTGGATAAGAAGAGAGTCATTGATGCAGTTCCTGCAACCGATACCTCTTCATCGCACCATTGGTGGGATTCATTTTTAATTTGGAATTGGTCATGGTCATGGGGAAACTTTTTACATATTATAACTCACCCTATCATTATACTTCCTTTAATGTTACTGGTTGGTTTTTCCGTTTCATACTGTTGGGCTAAGAGAATAAAAAGCAAGATCGTTTATCTTGAACAACAGCTAATAGGTTTGCATACAACACTGTACACATCCAAGGGTGGAATGTAGTAGTAATACAAGTTTCATGGCTGTGAACAGTGTTGTAAGGGTTAAAAATTAATGGTTATGTGCTATGTATATACATATATATGTGTAGATATACATAGATAGATATAGATAGATTTGGATAGATGAATGAATTAAAGGTATATACCTCAGTGCGTTTCCAGATACACAAGTCTTTTGTGCATCTTGGCTTTTGAATATATTAGTATACATTATGAGTCTTTTGAGATGCTAAACCCCCATCTGAGGGTGGTTTTGTCTCAGCAGATTGATTGAAAAAAACGCTTTCACTATCAGTGTGAGAAAGCCTTTACATATACATATACGTTTGTTTAGTGATGCTGGGAATATTCATAAGAAGGCAGATGGTAAACGGGTAGTATCATATAGAATGGGTGAGAACCACTTATATTCCCAGGGAAATTGGGCATGGGAAAACAATTTACATATGAACAATTTTCCCATATAATCAATAAAAATCGCTATGCCAGCCATTCAGAATAGTATAAAAAAAAACCCTGTACCAAAAAAATTTTGGAGTCTTTCCATTGACTTTAAACTGGGGCCCTTGGCCCCAAATCTCCCTTCAACAGCTATTTTTTATCAGAAAACCCTAGGGAAGGGCAGGGACTCTTTTTTTTTAAAAAAGTTTGGGAAAGGGGATAGCGGACCGTAAGAAAAACATCAGCTAAGAACCTCTTTTTGTTGTGTAGCCCCAATTTCCCAGTAACGATCATATTTAGTTTTGTTTTTGATTGTTTTTGTTACTTTATTTTTTGGCCAAATTTCTTGCGTTCTGTTACTTTTTGATACTGTTAGGGTGTCCCTGCGCCCCTCGTTCGGGTCGCAGGGACCCCCCAAACGCCGCGCACCCTGCTGCGGCCGGTGCCGGGGCCCCCGACGCTCGGCCGCGGACACCCCGGGCAGTCCGGAAAACACTTACCCGTCCACGCCCGGTCCCGTCCTGGCGGCGCCCCTGTTTCCCGGCCCGGGGTGCCCCGGGCCCTCTAGTGCCGC
Source organism: Phyllomedusa bahiana (assembly GCA_025379985.1). Lineage (NCBI taxonomy): Eukaryota > Metazoa > Chordata > Amphibia > Anura > Hylidae > Phyllomedusa > Phyllomedusa bahiana. The sequence goes on along the minus strand of JAODAL010061869.1, from coordinate 431 downwards.
GCGGGAAACCCCCGGAAACTTAAAGGGACATGCGCCAGGGATTGTTTTCACCGGGCAGGGTCCCCTATTTTACCCCTCCCCTTTTCCCCAGCACCTTTTCCGAATCATAGTCCCCTTTGCCGGGAAGGAAGCGTTCCTAAGTGCCCTTTTTCCTTTTTACTGTGTACCGCCCTTCGCCCCCGCCCCTTGAAACGAACCTTTTCCCCGCCTGCCCGACCTATGCGCCCCGACTACGACCCGTTTTCACGATTTGTACCCCCCCCCCCCTCGCCCCACCCAAGCAAGTCCGTCAGGGGTACGCCCTTTAGTAATCCCCGCAGCAAGTCCATCCCCTTTGCGGCGGGCTCGGGGTGAAAAGGGACCACTTAGATTCTTTCCCCCTGCGGGCTTAATCACGTTGTGGGGTCCATGGACCCTCACTCCAAATTTTC